>CM064501.1:38024723-38039723 GCA_032716605.1 Paralithodes platypus | reverse complement strand
GTGTTTGCTTGGTTATATTTGTGTGTGTGTGTGTGTGTGTGTGTTTGCTTGGTTATATTTGTGTGTGTGTTTGCTTGGTTATATTTGTGTGTGTGTGTGTGTTTGCTTGGTTATATTTGTGTGTGTGTGTGTGTGTGTTTGCTTGGTTATATTTGTGTGTGTGTGTGTGTGTGTGGTTATATGTTTAGTTTATCCCTCAGACCACGTACAAGTATAGTTAATCATACCCAATCTAATTTAGTTTAAGGGGAGATCTCCACTTGAGGGATTTTTTTCTTGACCCCTTTCTCTCTAATGTTTAGCCCCATTGCTTTTGATATTATAAAACGTTTGCCCCATTAGTTTAGCGATTTTAAGAACTTTCACCCCATATTAAGACCATTCGTGCAATTCAGGTGTCGATTTTATCCTGGCGAGCGATAGCGAGCCTGTGATTTAAGAGGAACCGGCCTTCGGCCGGGACATTTTTCTACCGAAAAATGTACAAATTTATCTTGAAAGGGACTCAAGGGGGTGTAATTTTAAGCTTGATGGAGGTCTAGGGAACAAACCAAATACCTCCCCTTAATCTAACCCTAGCCTAACGTAACCCAATCTTACCTTAGCTACCCTAGCTTACCGGTACACTCGGATACCATAGTCTCTAACCCACTCATAGTCTCTAACCCACTCATAATCTCTAACCCACTCATAGTCTCTAACCCACTCATAGTCTCTAACCCACTCATAGTCTCTAACCCACTCATAGTCTCTAACCCACTCATAGTCTCTAACTCACTCATAGTCTCTAACCCACTCATAGTCCCTAACCCACTCATAGTCTCTAACTCACTCATAGTCTCTAACCCACTCATAGTCCCTAACCCACTCATAGTCTCTAACCCACTCATAGTCTCTAACCCACCCAGTCTCTAACCCACTCATAGTCTCTAACCCACTCATACTCTCTAACCCACTCATAGTCTCTAACCCACTCATAGTCTCTAACCCACTCATAGTCTCTAACCCACTCATAGTCTCTAACCCACTCATAATCTTATCTTAGCTACCCTACCCTACCTTACCGGTACACTCGGATACCATAGTCTCTAACCCACTCATAGTCTCTAACCCACTCATAGTCTCTAACCCACTCATGGTCTCTAACCCACTCATAGTCTCTAACCCACTCATAGTCTCTAACCCACTCCTAGTCTCTAACCCACTCCTAGTCTCTAACCCACTCATAGTCTCTAACCCACTCATAGTCTCTAACCCACTCATAGTCTCTAACCCACTCATAGTCTCTAACCCACTCATAGTCTCTAACCCACTCATAGTCTCTAACCCACTCATAGTCTCTAACCCACTCATAGTCTCTAACCCACTCATAGTCTCTAACCCACTCATAGTCTCTAACCCACTCATAGTCTCTAACTCACTCATAGTCTCTAACTCACTCATAGTCTCTAACCCACCCAGTCTCTAACCCACTCATAGTCTCTAACCCACTCATAGTCTCTAACCCACTCATAGTCTCTAACCCACTCATAGTCTCTAACCCACTCATAGTCTCTAACCCACTCATAATCTTATCTTAGCTACCCTTCCTTACCGGTACACTCGGATACCATAGTCTCTAACCCACTCATAGTCTATAACCCACTCATAGTCTCTAACTCACTCATAGTCTCTAACTCACTCATAGTCTCTAACCCACTCATAGTCTCTAACCCACTCATAGTCTCTAACCCACTCATAGTCTCTAACCCACTCATAATCTTATCTTAGCTACCCTTCCTTACCGGTACACTCGGATACCATAGTCTCTAACCCACTCATAGTCTATAACCCACTCATAGTCTCTAACTCACTCATAGTCTCTAACTCACTCATAGTCTCTAACCCACTCATAGTCTCTAACCCACTCATAGTCTCTAACCCAGTCATAGTCTCTAACCCACTCATAAATACTCGATGACTTCACCAATTTCTAATTATGCAAGTATATCTCTGTAAACGAATATATTAATATAACTTTCTGGACAAAACTATAATTTATATTCTAACTATTGTATTGTATATTGCATAACTATGACATGTCACTTATTGTTATTTCTGTTATTTACAGGTAAGCCACGACTTTGGTGCTGCGATGTTAAGCAGGGGAAGGTACAGGTAGGTGTGGATGTAGTCAAGACAACCCTTCAGTACGATTCTATGCAGCTTAGGTAAAAGTCAGAGAGTTATTTCCAAAAGTATTTCCAAAAGAAAAAAAAAATCCGTGCCATTAGTAACAGTCCTTGCTTATCAGAATTCAGTCGTACAGTGTTAGTCAGAATATGCTGAACAGAATACTGCCGTACTGAAGGGCCTAGAATTATGCGAAGTATATATATATATATATTATAACATTAGTAATATATTTAAGAAACTACAATGTATTATATTCGTGAGTGTCTACATTATCCCAGCACATATCACATCAAATAGATCCTCAGGTGTCTCATTATACACTGCTTCTATCAACATAATTGTATACCTTCCCCTGTCATGCTGTTAGTTATCATTTACATTGAACATTATTAATTGTGTATCAACATTATACCTGTAATCACACCACACCATTTATATATAAACCTTGTAAAGTGACGATGACGATGGTGATGATGGTTAAAGGATGAGTGTGAAGGAAAAGAGATGTGTGTGTGTGTGTGTGGGTGTGTGATTGTGTTTGTGTGTGTGAGAGAGAGAGTTAGAGTTGATACCACAGAACAGCTAATGGTCACATATACTAGTGAACAATTCTCTTTCATGTAGAGATTATCCACGGTCGGACAGAGAGGCAGAGAGATTTCCACCTAAATGGATTATATTATAGAGATAACAAGAGTTTTGTTTGGTAGCATTGCGCAATAAAATGATTTAATATCAATGTATAATGGTTCAAAAATCATCTGTAAACACATTAGAACCCCCACACACACACACACGCACACACGCACGCACGCACGCACGCACGCCCACACCTGTCAAGACGGATAGTTAAGGCCTCCTAGGTACCAATATTTATTAGTGACCTGAAGAAGCTATCTGCGAAACGTTGTCAATAAAGTGCTTTTCCTCACACGGTGTTTTATACAGTAGACTTATTTTGTAGTATTAATATTAAACCATTCTGTACCAGCGACGTCTATTTCATTTTACTCTAACTATATTTTGACGAGTTTGTGAAGCTTAGGAAGGATATATGGTAGCTAGAAGGAGTAATTATGATAGTTTGTGAAGCTTAGGAAGGATATATGGTAGCTAGGAGTTTGTGAAGCTTAGGAAGGATATATGGTAGCTAGAAGGAGTAATTATGATAGTTTGTGAAGCTTAGGAAGGATATATGGTAGCTAGAAGGAGTTTGTGAAGCTTAGGAAGGATATATGGTAGCTAGAAGGAGTAATTGTGATAGTTTGTGAAGCTTAGGAAGGATATATGGTAGCTAGAAGGAGTAATTGTGATAGTTTGTGAAGCTTAGGAAGGATATATGGTAGCTAGAAGGAGTTTGTGAAGCTTAGGAAGGATATATGGTAGCTAGAAGGAGTAATTATGATAGTTTGTGAAGCTTAGGAAGGATATATGGTAGCTAGAAGGAGTAATTGTGATAGTTTGTGAAGCTTAGGAAGGATATATGGTAGCTAGAAGGAGTTTGTGAAGCTTAGGAAGGATATATGGTAGCTAGAAGGAGTAATTATGATAGTTTGTGAAGCTTAGGAAGGATATATGGTAGCTAGAAGGAGTAATTGTGATAGTTTGTGAAGCTTAGGAAGGATATATGGTAGCTAGAAGGAGTTTGTGAAGCTTAGGAAGGATATATGGTAGCTAGAAGGAGTTTGTGAAGCTTAGGAAGGATATATGGTAGCTAGAAGGAGTAATTGTGATAGTTTGTGAAGCTTAGGAAGGATATATGGTAGCTAGAAGGAGTTTGTGAAGCTTAGGAAGGATATATGGTAGCTAGAAGGAGTAATTATGATAGTTTGTGAAGCTTAGGAAGGATATATGGTAGCTAGGATAGTTTGTGAAGCTTAGGAAGGATATATGGTAGCTAGAAGGAGTAATTGTGATAGTTTGAAGCTTAGGAAGGATATATGGTAGCTAGAAGGAGTAATTGTGATAGTTTGTGAAGCTTAGGAAGGATATATGGTAGCTAGAAGGAGTAATTGTGATAGTTTGTGAAGCTTAGGAAGGATATATGGTAGCTAGAAGGAGTAATTGTGATAGTTTGTGAAGCTTAGGAAGGATATATGGTAGCTAGAAGGAGTTTGTGAAGCTTAGGAAGGATATATGGTAGCTAGAAGGAGTAATTATGATAGTTTGTGAAGCTTAGGAAGGATATATGGTAGCTAGAAGGAGTTTGTGAAGCTTAGGAAGGATATATGTCAGGAAAGGTCATAAAATTGACAGAAATGGGGCGAATGTTCTTAAAATCGCCAAACTAATGGGGCGACTGTCTTAAAATCTCAAAAGCAATGAAGCTAAACATGAAGGAGAAAGTGGTCCAGAACAAAATCCCTGAAGTCGATATCTCCCCTTAAGAGGCTACATACAGACTATCTCCATTAATCCTTTTTGTTACCATATATTCATCCTAAGCTTCATAAAATCGTCTAAATGAAGCTGAAATCCCATGAAAAACCACGCGTGTTACTTGCTTGACCTTTTTCAACTAATTATATTTTTCCTTATATAGCTACATTAATTATAATAAAACTATAAATATAGAAATAAAACTATAAATAAAGAAATAAAACTATAAATAAAGAAATACAACAATAAATATAGGCCAAGTGGGGCACGGACCCGAGTAAATACACACATACATTGCTAGCATAACAATAAAATGGGGTCGCCGGTACTGAAGGGGTTAAACGATACGGCGTTAAGGGGAGGTTTTTAGTTTGTTTCCTACTCCTCCAGCAATCTTAAAATTTCACCCCCTTGACCCCCTTTCAAGACAAATTTGTACATTTTTCGGTAGAAAAATGTCCCGGCCGAAGGCCGATTACTCTTAAATTACAGGCTCACTATCGCTCGCCAGGATAAAATCGACACCTAAAAGGCACGAAAGGTCTTAAAATTGACAGAATGGGGCGGAAATTCTTAAAAATCACCAAACTAATGGGGCAAGCGTCTTAAAATCTCAAAAGCAATGGGGCTAGACATGAGGGAGAAAGGGGTCAAGAAAAAAGTCCCTCAAGTGGAAATCTCCCCTTAAACGATGCGGCGTTAAACGATACGGCGTTAAACGATACGGCGTTAAACGTTACGGCGTTAAACGATACGGCGTTAAACGATGCGGCGTTAAACGATGCCGCGTTAAACGATGCGGCGTTAAACGATGCGGCGTTAAACGATGCGGCGTTAAACGATGCGGCGTTAAACGATGCGGCGTTAAACGATGCGGCGTTAAACGATACGGCGTTAAACGATACGGCGCTATTTATGTTTTGATATTCCGGCGCCTAAACTGGATTTTCCTCGTCGTTTGGCAGGGTTATTTTTCCTCCTGTTTCGCAGTTTATTCCTTCCTTTACCTGTTGAACGATAATTTAAGGGGGCCCACCTCGCTTTTGTTTTCTCTTGCTCTCCCTCTCTCTTTGGTTTGCATCCATTCGGCCCCATTCAGCCTACTGTTTGAAGACGTTTACCCCCATCCAGGTGTCAATATCGCTCGCCAGCATATATATTTTTTTGTTTTGACAGCAAGCTATATTTGTACATTTTTCGATAGATTTTTTTTTCCGGCGAAGCCAGATTTCTCCATACAACAGGTGACCCCCTTAAGGTTTTTGATGTGCTCGCCTAGAGGTCTGCCAGTTACCGATTTGAATCCAATAAAGTCAGGGAATGTTTTTATCCTTGGCGGCGTGTTGTAGGGTCTTATTATTTTAGGATTAGTTTGTCCCCCTTCTCCTGTGTCCAGACACTCTTTCTCTCTCTCTCTCTCTCGCTCTCTCTCTCTCTCTCTCTCTCTCGCTCTCGCTCGCTCGCTCTCGCTCTCGCTCTCCCTCCCTCCCTCCCTCCCTCCCTCCCTCCCTC
Organism: Paralithodes platypus; assembly: GCA_032716605.1. NCBI lineage: Eukaryota > Metazoa > Arthropoda > Malacostraca > Decapoda > Lithodidae > Paralithodes > Paralithodes platypus. The sequence continues at coordinate 38,033,657 of CM064501.1, read as the reverse complement.
TCGCTCTCGCTCTCGGTGGAGGGGGGTGCCGGGGGGTATAAGTGCTCAAAGGCCATACTAAAAAAGAAGAAGATTTTTTTTTACTTTTTGCATTTGCTGCGTCGTTTGTAATTCGTTTGTAATTCGTTTGTAATTCGACCAGCGGACATAAATAGACTCACATACTCCAGGCAAAAGTGGGTAGGGCAGCATTTTTCTTTTCAGTCTTTTTTTTTTTTTTTTTGCAATGATTAAGGGGAGATTTCCACTTGAGGGATTTTTTTCTGGACCCCTTTCTCTCATGTTTTTTTAGCCCCATTGTTTTTTTTAGATTTTAAGACGCTCGCCCCCGTTAGTTTGGCGATTTTAAGAACTTTCGCCCCATTTCTGTCAATTTTAAGAACTTTCGTGCCATTTAGGTGTCGATTTTTTCCTGGCGAGCGATAGCGAGCCTGTAATTTGAGAGGAACCGGCCTTCGGCCGGGAAATTTTTCTACCGAAATATGTACATATTTATCTTGAAACGGGGTCTAAAGGGTGTAATTTTAAGCTTGACGGAGTTCTACGGAAGAAACTAAATACCTCCCCTTAAAAATGTGGCCATTTTAAAAAGTGTTGGTATGCAGCAAAGGGGGTTGAGTGACGCTTTCGTGTATATAATTGTGTTATAAATTACCGGTAACATGACGTAACTTCGGACACTCTAGAACAAATTACCGGTAACATGACGTAACTTCGGACGCTCTAGAACAAATTACCGGTAACATGACGTAACTTCGGACACTCTAGAACAAATCAACGGTAATATGACGTAACTTCGGACACTCTAGAACAAATTACCGGTAACATGACGTAACTTCAGACACTCTAGAACCAATTACCGGTAACATGACGTAACTTCGGACACTCTAGAACAAATTACCGGTAACATGACGTAACTTCGGACACTCTAGAACAAATATACTATGAACCACAGTGATGGGATAAATACATGATGTTATGGAGAAACAAGTATGTCTGCGGTGTTCTTCCTTAAGGGGAGGTTTTTAGTTCGTTCCCTAGCATTCCATCAATCTTAAAATTACACCCCCTAGACCCCCTTTCAAGATAAATTTGTACATTTTTCGGTAGAAAAATGTCCCGGCTGAAAGCCGGTTCCTCTTAAATTACAGGCTCGCTATCGCTCGCCAGGATAAAATCGACACCTGAATTGCACGAAAGGTCTTAATATGGGGTGAAAGTTCTTAAAATCGCTAAACTAATGGGGAAACGTTTTATAATATCAAAAGCAATGGGGCTAACCATGAGGGAGAAAGGGGTCAAGAAAAAAATCCCTCAAGTGGAGATCTCCCCTTAATGCAGTCATTTTTTCCATAACTGTAGCTGACATACCTTTATCCAGAAATGTCCAAAGTATAGCCCCCGTCCGAAGCTAGGTCATTTCACGGGTACCTCTCAAGGGGAGGTCAGGGGGCTTTCTGGACCCCCTTCTCCCTCATGCTTGGCTCCACTAGTATGGACATTATGCGACATTCGACCCAGTAGTTTGGCTATTTTAAGACCTTTCGTGCCATTTAGGTGTCGACTTTTTTTCTGGCGAGCAATAGCGAGCCTGCAATTTAGGAGGAACCGGCATTTGGCCCCCTCATACATCCCCACAAAACACTCTACTCTCATATTCTCACTCAAGCTATCTCATACTTCATATTCTCTCTCAAGCTACCTCATACTTCATATTCTCACTCAAGCTACCTCATACTTCATATTCTCACTCAAGCTACCTCATACTTCATATTCTCACTCAAGCTACCTCATACTTCATATTCTCACTCAAGCTACCTCATACTTCATATTCTCACTCAAGCTTACCTCATACTTCAATATTCTCACTCAAGCTACCTCATACTTCATATTCTCACTCAAGCTACCTCATACTTCATATTCTCACTCAAGCTACCTCATACTTCATATTCTCACTCAAGCTACCTCATACTTCATATTCTCACTCAAGCTACCTCATACTTCATATTCTCACTCAAGCTACCTCATACTTCATATTCTCACTCAAGCTACCTCATACTTCATATTCTCTCTCAAGCTACCTCATACTTCATATTCTCACTCAAGCTACCTCATACTTCATATTCTCACTCAAGCTACCTCATACTTCATATTCTCTCTCAAGCTACCTCATACTTCATATTCTCACTCAAGCTACCTCATACTTCATATTCTCACTCAAGCTACCTCATACTTCATATTCTCACTCAAGCTACCTCATACTTCATATTCTCACTCAAGCTACCTCATACTTCATACTTCCTCACCAATTCTTGCACTCTCGTATCCTCACGCAGACCCCTTCATACCGGCCCTTATCCATCTTCACATTCATTATCCTCACCCCCTCATACTCCCTCACAAACTCTTATACTATCTTATCCTCCTGCATACCCCCTCATACCTGCCCTTATCCATCCTCACCCCATCCCCTCCCTCATCCATCCTCATCATACTCCCTCATACCATGCCTTATATCCTCATTATATCCTCACCCCATTCCCCCATACATCCTCACAGCCTCACCCCATCCCCTCATCCATCCTCACATCTTCATTATCCTCACCCCACCCCCTCATACTCCCTCATACCGTCCCTCATACATCCTCATATCTTCCATTATCCTCACCCCACCCCCTCTTACCTGCCCCCATCCTTGCTCTGCCTCATATATCCTCACAAACACATATACTTTCTTATCCTCACCCCACCCCCTCATACTCCCTCATACCTGCCTTCATCCTTCCTCATGTCCTCATTATCCTTACCCTACCCCGTCCCCTCATCCATTCTCATTATCCTCATCCCACCCCCTCATACAGTCCCTCATTCATCGTCATACCGTCCCTCAATAATCCTCATATCCTCACCCCACTCCCTCATCCTTGCTCTGCCTCATAGAAGCAACACTCCAAGGTCTAGTTCATTTCACGCGCTGGTTCCCCAATGTATCGAGTTAAGGGGAGATATCCACTGGAGGGACTTTTTTCTTGACCCCTTTCTCCCTCATGTCTAGCCCCATTGCTTTAGAGGTTTTAAGACATTTGCCCCATTAAGTTGGTGATTTTAAGAATTTCCGCCCCATTCTGTCAATTTTAAGACCTATCGTGCCATTTAGGTGTCGATTTTATCCTGGCGAGCGATAGCGAGCCTGTATTTTAAGAGTAACCGGCCTTCGGCCGGGACATTTTTCTACCGAAAAATGTACACATTTATTTTGAAAGGTGATCAAGGGGATGTAATTGTTTAGCTTGATGGAGTTCTGGGAGGAAACTAGAAACCTCCCCTTAATAGCAACTTGTACAACCTCTTTAGTCCCGCTACCTTCTTCTGCAACTCTTGTTTCACTCTTAGTTCACTCTTTAGTCCCGCTACCTTCTTCTGCAACTCTTGTTTCACTCTTAGTTCACTCTTTAGTCCCGCTACCCTTCTTCTGCAACTCTTGTTTCACTCTTAGTTCACTCTTTAGTCCCGCTACCTTCTTCTGCAACTCTTGTTTCACTCTTAGTTCACTCTTTAGTCCCGCTACCTTCTTCTGCAACTCTTGTTTCACTCTTAGTTCACTCTTTAGTCCCGCTACCTTCTTCTGCAACTCTTGTTTCACTCTTAGTTCACTGTTTGGTCCCGCTACCTTCTTCTGCAACTCTTGTTTCACTCTTAGTTCACTCTTTGGTCCCGCTACCTTCTTCTGCAACTCTTGTTTCACTCTTAGTTCACTGTTTGGTCCCGCTACCTTCTTCTGCAACTCTTGTTTCACTCTTAGTTCACTCTTTAGTCCCGCTACCTTCTTCTGCAACTCTTGTTTCACTCTTAGTTCACTCTTTAGTCCCGCTACCTTCTTCTGCAACTTTTGTTTCACTCTTAGTTCACTCTTTAGTCCCGCTACCTTCTTCTGCAACTCTTGTTTCACTCTTAGTTCACTCTTTAGTCCCGCTACCTTCTTCTGCAACTCTTGTTTCACTCTTAGTTCACTGTTTGGTCCCGCTACCTTCTTCTGCAACTCTTGTTTCACTCTTAGTTCACTCTTTAGTCCCGCTACCTTCTTCTGCAACTCTTGTTTCACTCTTAGTTCACTCTTTTGGTAACCTTTTCATTATAATTCGTTTTCATTGTGGAGTCTTTTGTATTATTTTCACTCTCGTTCGCTTTCAAGTGTTTTGTTGTATTATTTTGAGGCTTTTGGAGGCATTGGAATAGGAAACTAGACTGTTTAAAATCGTGCAAATATATCCAGAGTAAACTGGCAATATGCGTCATAATCTTCAAAGGGTTGAAAACAGGACAAAATATGTCCGAAATAAAATATTATTTAAATTGTGTGGACAATGTTGTTATATAGTCGTATTCCCCCCCCCCCCCCCCCCCAGGTATAACTATCTCTCTTTCTCACACACACACGCACACAGACACAGACACAGAGAGAGAGAGAGAGACTCACACCCACACACACATAGAGAGAGACACCCACACACACTCTTTATCTCACACACACACACACACACACACACACACACACACACACACACACACACACACACACACACACACACACATGAACGCCTATTTGCCAGAATATCGGTGTTTACACAAGCTGGCCATTGTTGGTGTACGCCAGCTGTTCTTCCTGTGTTATTGTTTAGTTAAGGGGGGGTCACTGTTTTGTTTTTATCTTTCTCTCCTTTTCTCTCTTTCTCTGGCTTGTATCCCTTCGGCCCCATTCAGCCAACTGTTTTTAGACGTTTATCCCCATCCAGGTGTCGATTTCTTCCAGCATTGTATGGAGAAATCCGGCTTCGCCGTAGACATTTTCTATCGATTTGTTTTACTAATTTAGCTTGCTGTCAAAGCAAATATATATATATATATATATATATATATATATGCTGGCTTGCTATCGCTCGCCAGGAAAATATTGACACCTGGATGGGAGTAAACGTCTTAAAACAGTAGGGTGAATGGGTCCGAATGGATACAAGCCAAAGAGAGAGGGAGAGAAAGAGAAAAAAAGCGAGGTGGGCTTCCTTAACCCTTTCCCTGCTTCGGATGGTCCCTTACATTCACTCGGGTTAGCGATTTGGTGCATTTTTTTTTTTTTTTTTTTTCTATGTGATTGAGGGAGGCAAAAGGCATAACTGCCTATAGCGAGTGCCTCCCCCATAGTTGAAAGAGTGACAGGGCCAAAATCAAGGGACGTTCGAGCCAAAATGCCTGGACACACGGAGTTTGAAGCAATTTAAGTCATAGGAAGCGGGAAAAACTGATTCTGGGAGAGAGTTCCAGAGCTCAGCTGTTGAGTAGAAGAAAGTTTGAGAGTAATGTTTCACTCTTGGGTTGGAGAGTTGCACAGAGTAGGGGTGGGATTGAGTTGCAAGACGGGTACCACGTGCCCTACGTAAAGGAGGTGGTATGCACTGGGATAGCTCTGAGCAACACTGATTATTATAGTAGCGATAGAATAGCGAGAGAGATGAAACATTGCGGCGGAGAGAGAGAGATTGCAGAGAGTTGGTGAGTGGACGGGAGTTAATGATACGAAAGGCCTTCCTTTCAACCTTGTCTAGGAGAGCGGTGTGAGAGGAACCTCCCCACACATGTGAACAATACTCAATACAAGGGCGCACTATGCCCCTGTACAGAGCAAGAAGCTATGCCGGGGAAAAGAACCCCCTAAGGCGGTTGAGCACACCCAGCTTCTGGGAGGCTAATATTAAACAGTTTAGGAAGGATCTCTAGGAATCAAAGTATTAAAAGCTATCTCAGTTAGGGGTTAATGTTCTTTGCTATGTTAGTTTATTATTAGTAGGATTATTATTATTATTATTATTATTATTATTATTATTATTATTATTATTATTATTATTATATTTATTAGTATGATTATTATTATTATTATTATTATTATTATTATTATTAGTATGATTATTATTATTATTATTTGTATTAGTATGATTATTATTATTATTATTATTATTAGTATGATTATTATTATTATTTTTATTATTAGTATGATGATTATTATTGATGAGTATTATTATTATTATTATTATTATTATTATTATTTAGTATGATTATTATTATTATTATTTATTATTATTATGATTATTATTTATTATTATTATATATTGTATTTGTAGATTATTTTGCTCCTTAGATTTAAAAAACACCTCAACGACCCCCCCCCCCCACCCGTTCCAGATAAATTTGTAAATTATTCAGCAGGAACATGTCTCCTAAATTACAGGCTCGCTGTCACTCGCTAAGAAAAATAAAATCGACATCTACATGGCACGAAAGGTCTTAAAATGTTATAGACCAATAAGTAAGGACTACCCCTTAACTGCACACTACCCCTCCACACACACACACACACACACACACAGCTCGGTCGGGTCTCACTGATTTATTCATTAAGGGGGTAGTGCTCCATTTTTGGCCTATGTATTCATAATTTTTTTTTTTTTTTTTAGTTTCCTCGCTAAACCTCCATCAACCTTAAAGAAAACACCCCCTAGACCCCCTTTCAAGATAAATTTGTACATTTTTCGATCGGTTCCTTCTGAAATTACAGGCTCGCTATCGCTCGCCAGGAAAAAATCGACACCTTAATGGCACGAAAAGTCTTAATATTGACAAAGAAATGGGGCGAAAGGTCTCAAAATCGCCAAACTAATGGAACGAACGTCTTAATATCTCCAAAATGAATATGCTAAACATGAGGGTGATGGGGGACCCTAAAAAGCGAGTAGTACCCCCTTTAATAACACAAGCAACATTGATTGATCCCACCCCAAGTATGTTGATAGGCGGAAGTTGAAAGTCAATCAACCGAGAGAGAGAGTGTGTGTGAGTGAGTGTGAGAGTGTGTGAGTGAGTGTGAGAGTGAGTGAGTGTGTGTGAGTGAGAGTGAGTGAGTGTGTGAGTGAGTGAGTGAGTGAGTGTGTGTGAGAGAGAGAGAGTGTGTGAGTGAGAGTGATTGTGTGTGAGTGAGAGAGAGAGAGAGTGTGTGAGTCAGTGTGTGTGAGTGAGAGTGAGTGAGTGTGTGTGAGTGAGAGAGAGTGAGTGTGTGTGAGTGAGAGAGAGAGAGTGTGTGTGAGTGAGTGATTATGTGTGAGTGAGAGAGAGAGAGAGAGTGTGTGTGAGTAAGTGAGAGAGAGAGAGTGAGTGTAAGAGAGAGAGGGGGTTATAAGGAGAGAGATTTACATAGACGTTTTACATAGATTTACATAGACACACTGGTCACACAGATCTTACGATCCTTGCGAGGTGGCCGGGACTTAATCCTATTAGACATAGCAACCCTAAGAGTAAGATAAAGTGGAAGGAAAGGATAGCAAAGATGAAGAGAGAGAGAGAGAGAGAGAGAGAGAGAGAGAGAGAGAGAGAGAGAGAGAGAGAGAGAGAGAGAGAGAGAGACTGCAGTAAAGCCCTCACACGGTAAATTAACCTCATAAAACCCCACCAAGTTGAACCAGACCCAAAAATTCACAAAAATATCGCCCAGATATTTTCAGCTTCTGGACAAGAGCGTAATTTCGATTAGTTTTTAATCTAACACTAAACTATTTTGTTCAGCTTAGGTAGGACCTTTCTTAAGGGGAGATCTCCACTTGAGGGATTTTTTTCTTGACCCCTTTCTCCCTCATGTTTAGCCCCATTGCTTTTGATATGAAACGTTTGACCCATTAGTTTAGCGATTTTAAGAACTTTCACCCCATATTAAGACCTTTCGTGCCATTCAGGTGTCGATTTTATCCTGGCGAGCGATAGCGAGCCTGTAATTTAAGAGGAACCGGCCTTCGGCCGGGACATTTTTCTACCGAAAAATGTACAAATTTATCTTGAAAGGGTGTCAAGGGGGTGTAATTTCAAGCTTGATGGAGGTCTAGGGAACAAACTAAATACCTCCCCTTAACCCTATACGGTATTGATAAAAACAATAATAATAATAATAATACCAGTAAACAATAATAATAATAATAATAATACCAGTAAACAATAATAATAATAATAATACCAGTAAACAATAATAATAATAATAATAACACCAGTAAACAATAATAATAATAATAATACCAGTAAACAATAATAATAATAATAATAACACCAGTAAACAATAATAATAATAATAATACCAGTAAACAATAATAATAATAATAATAACACCAGTAAACAATAATAATAATAATAATACCAGTAACAATAATAATAATAATAATAACACCAGTAAACAATAATAATAATAATAATACCATTAAACAATAATAATAATAATAATAACACCAGTAAACAATAATAATAATAATAATACCAGTAAACAATAATAATAATAATAATAATACCAGTAAACAATAATAATAATAATAATACCAGTAAACAATAATAATAATAATAATAACACCAGTAAACAATAATAATAATAATACCAGTAAACAATAATAATATAATAATAATAATACCAGTAACAATAATAATAATAATAATACCAGTAAACAATAATAATAATAATAATAATAATACCAGTAAACAATAATAATAATAATAATAATAATACCAGTAAACAATAATAATAATAATAATACCAGTAAACAATAATAATAATAATAATACCAGTAAACAATAATAATAATAATAATACCAGTAAACAATAATAATAATAATAATAACACCAGTAAACAATAATAATAATAATAACACCAGTAAACAATAATAATAATAATAATACCAGTAAACATAATAATAATAATAATAACACCAGTAAACAATAATAATAATAATACCAGTAAACAATAATAATAATAATAATAATACCAGTAAACAATAATAATAATAATAATACCAGTAAACAATAATAATAATAATAATAATACCAGTAAACAATAATAATAATAATAATAA
>CM064501.1:38013118-38019623 GCA_032716605.1 Paralithodes platypus | reverse complement strand
TAAAAGACAACACGGTAGAATACAGCCTTGTAATGTGTACACGTCTTTCCTAAGTTGGATACAGTTGTCTAATAGTGGCCAGGATCAAATGTAAAAGACAACACGGTCCTGAATGGGATATATTTATCTATGTATCAATTAACCCTTTGAAGCTCTGACGCGTATTAGCAGTTTATTTTGGCTATCATTAGACGATTTTATGCAGCTTAGGACGTATCTGTAGGCATTAAAAGGGTAAATACTATCTCAATCAACCCTTTGACTGCCATATACAGTTACTAATCTGAATAAAATCGTCTAATAGTAACCAGAAACAGAACAGAAACGCGTATTGGAGCTTGAAAGGGTTAATAATTTGCATACTTTAACCTATTCAGTAGCGGTGTCATCCTTTTTTTGTGATATTCGGGCAACTATTAAACGATATTATTCAGCTTAGGATGGGCGTCTACCAATTAATTAAAAGGCTACAGACTATCTCAATTTATCCTTTTAGCTTCCATGCATCTTTCCTAAGCTTCATGAAATCTAAAGGACTGGACGGGTTAATGTTTGTCACTCCTAAATTTTTTTTTTGTTTTTTTTGTTTTTTTTTCACCCAGTCGGGGGACACCTCGACGACGTATACAGACTAATAATACACACAAAACCAACGGCCCCTGCCAACAGCTTAATCTCTCTCTCCAACAAACCCTTTCTCCCCGCTCTCACAAACTCTTCAGAAAATAGGAAAGTAGAAAGTAGCCACGAGGTGCCGTTGTAAAGGCTTATCCCTCAATACCTTCACCTGACCTGACCTGAGGATGATCCACATAATCCTTCTTTGTGTCCACTCCATGCAGGATTAGTTTGTATTGCAAGTATTTAACCTGTGACCTCTTTGATTACATTGCAATTTAATGTGACCTCTTTGATTACATTGCAATTTAATGTGACCTCTTTGATTACATTGCAATTTAATGTGACCTCTTTGATTACATTGCAATTTAATGTGACCTCTTTGATTACATTGCAATTTAATGTGACCTCTTTGATTACATTGCAATTTAATGTGACCTCTTTGATTACATTGCAATTTAATGTGACCTCTTTGATTACATTGCAATTTAATGTGACCTCTTTGATTACATTGCAATTTAATCTGTGACCTCTTTGATTACATTGCAATTTAATGTGACCTCTTTGATTACATTGCAATTTAATCTGTGACCTCTTTGATTACATTGCAATATAATCTGTGACCTCTTGCAATGTAATTCGTTTTTTTCCACATTAACCCCTTCAATACCGGTGCCGTCCTTTTAACTTTATCCTGGCTACTATTAGACGACTTTACTCAGTTAAGAAAGGGCCTGCAGCAACCAGCAGACATCCAACTATCTCACTTAACCATTTCTACTACCACAGATCCTTCTTAAACTGCACAAAATCGTTACATTTAGCTAGAATGTAACTAAGAAACGTCGTGGGTACAAAAGGGGTTAACCCAGTCTCGTCTGTGGTTGGTCTTTTGGGACACATTCACTAACAGACACACAATTAACATACATACACTCTGTAGATACACACTAAGACGCACATAGATACACGCACATAACACATTCACACACAGAAGCACAATATGTATACTCTGCACACACACACACACACACACACACACACACACACACACACACACACACACACACACACACACACACACACACCTATGAAGTATTCAGTATAAGTTTGGGGTCAGTCAGTCAGCGTTACGGACACACCCACACGCCCAGACCCTCATATATTTTAGCACGCCCATATTGCAAAGGTGGACGGGGTTCAGTGTGTGTGTTTGTGTGTGTGTGTGTGCGCGCGCGTGCGTGCGTGTGTGTGTGTGTGTAAATCATAATAGTAATCGTATTATTTCAAGCCGGCAGCCAATGAGACTGAAAATACACAGATTTAACCTAGATCTTATCCTAAGGGATCGACAGACTGATCCTGGCTGCTAACGAGAGCGCCTACATACCCCCGAGGGAGTAGGACGTGGGCATGAGACTTTGTGGGCCACCCGAGACGGACTGATCCGTCTAGAGTCTCTAGACCTTGCCTTCACGGCCAGAAAAAGTTTTTGAGAGAACTTCCCCTGCCGGCGCGTGGGATCGAAACCCTGACATGTTGAAATATCTATTGGTAGAATTGACTGGAAACCATTTTTTTGTGTTGTTATGTTGCTTGCTTTTCTCTATTCCAATCCTTTATGTTGATTTAAGGGAAGGCTGGATTCGGGACCTCGAGTTTAGGCTATTTTTTCCATGCATGATTTTCTTTTGGGGTGGCAAATATGTGAGGGTTTTCTTGTGACAGGTCTAAATATTGGAGTGAGAATTTCTTTGGCTCAAATACATTGCCATTTTTCTGCTTTATATTTAAGGAGAGAGTTTTATGTATATATTTATTTCTATATATTGTTTTTATATGTGAGTGAGGGAGACAAACGGCAGAACTGCCTGTAGCGAGTGCCTCCCCCTGAGTTGAAAGAGTGACATGGCCAAAATCAAGAGACGTTCGAGCCAAAATGCCTGGACACACGGAATTTGAAGCAATTTAAGTCATAGGAAGAGGGAAAGACTGATTATGGGAGAGAGTTCCAGAGCTCAGCAGTTGAATAGAAGAAAGACTGAGAATAGCGTTTCACTCTTGGGTTGCAGAGTTGCACAGAGTAGGGGTGGGATTGTGTTGCTAGACGGGTACTACGTACCCTACGTAGAGGAGGTATGTGTGTGTGTGTGTTTTAAGAACTATATTTTTTTCTCTATCTCTATCCACGCATCTATCTACCTATCTATCTCCCGCTATCTAAATATCTTGCCCTATATACCTGTATATATACTGTATATATATATATATATATATATATATATATATATATATATATATATATATATATATATACAGTATATCCCTTTTTTATAAGATCCGAGGTTAAGGGGTAATGGGCGTATTTATTTGCTCATTTATCTTCAATCATTGTTTTAGTTTCCTCCCTAGACCTCCATCAAGCTTTAACAAAAAACCCATAGACCTTCTTTCAAGATAACTTTGTACATTTTTCGATAGAAAAATGTTCCGGCCGAAAACCGGTTCCTCCTAAATAACAGGTTCGCTATCGCTCGCCAGGAAAATACGGATTGCTTTATCACGTCGTGGTATAGTGGATTAAAAGCTTGGACTCGTTCTGATTGTCGGAGGTTCGATCACGGCTGGAAGTATTTAAACATTTATTAGTTCACGTGTATTTGTGAGATATACTTGATATTATTGACTTGTGTTTGGATGGGCGAGAATTAAAATTAAATGTCTATAACCCGAGTTGCGTAGGTCATTTTGTAAAAATCGCTGTATGGTATAATTGAAATGCATTCTCCATATTATATATATATATATATATATATATATATATATATATATAGTTATTATTCCATAGTAAAATTCGTATTCATAGCCAAGGTAAAAGCCAGCAGGTATACACAGAACTGCACATTTTTGCATATTTTTCAGAAATGGGGGAAAAAAGTTAGCGCTAAAATCATGGTACCGGTAATTTATTTATGATTTTCTTTTTTAAATTCTGAGTAAGAGTTTTATCATGCGGACGTCATTCAGGGGTGGGTGGTGGGGTTTTTTTTTTGTTTTGAGACAATGAACGGAGGAAGGAAAAACACAGATAAAACAAAAAGGTCCATGTGCCTAAAGGCATCCTCCATTCATAAAATGTTTGTAACAACTGGATTTAAACATTTGTAGATTGTAAGTTTGTGGAAAGCAATTCGAGGGAAGTGAATTCCAAAGAGTAGTAGCTCTGGGGATAAATGAATTCTGATAAGCAGAAGTTCTGCATTGTGGAGGAGAAAGTGTAAATTCATGGGCGCTCTCAGCTGCCCTAGTTCTACGGGGAAAGATGTGGAGAGGCGGCACAATTGAAGCAAGTTCCTCGGAACAATTGCTGTGAAAATATCTGTAGAATAATGCAAGGGATGCAACGTTTCTTCGTATGGATAATGTAGGAAGGTCCTGTGTGATTGCAGGGATATTGATTAATCTAATAGCTTTATTTTGAATTTTGTCCAACTGCCTCAATGCAACCACTCCACTTCCACCCCACAGAGGTGAACAGTAATCAGTTTGTTTGTTACTGTTTATTGTTGTTGTTTAGATAGGCATTATATATTTTATCATTTATATTTTATATCTTGTTTTATACAATATACCGGTACAGTATACATACATTATTATTATAATGTATATATATATATATATATACAGAGAGAGAGAGAGAGAGAGTCAGAGTCAGTCAGAGAGAGAGAGAGAGAGAGTCAGAGTCAGTCAGACTGAGAGAGAGAGAGAGAGAGAGAGAGTCAGTCAGAGTGAGAGAGAGACAGAGAGAGAGAGAGCGTTAATGGATATATGAATGAATAATTAATTAAGTGATAACAGATAACAGATAACAGATATAAATCATAATATGCATATAAACGGGGCGAGAGTTGGTGAGGAAATTTACTATAACGGGAAAACAATGCATATATGGACACTTTAAGGGGAGGTTTTTAGTTTGGTCTCTGGATATCCATCAAGCTTAAGATTACACCCCCTTGAGCCCCTTTCAAGATAAATTTGTACATTTTTCGGTAGAAAAATTTCCCGGCTGAAAGCCGGTTCCTCTTAAATTACAGGCTCGCTATCGCTCGCCAGGATAAAATCGACACCTAAATGGAACGAAAGGTCTTAAAATTGACAGAAATGGGTCGAAGGTTCTTAAAATCGTCAAAATAATGGGGCGAACGTCTTAAAATTAAAAAAGCATTAGGGCTAAACATGAGGGAGAAAGGAGTCAAGAAAAAAAAATCTCTCAAGTGGAAATCTCTCCTTAATTAATTACTCTTTTCATAACCTATCACTTATGAGAGTGTAGCAGCAAAAGGGGTCAATAATTGCTCTTGAGAATAACGAGGGGTACAAAGGAAAGCAAGCAACAACAGATCTAGTGACCCTTCTAGGTTGCTTGTCCTCCAAAACACTGAGGATCAAGTGTCCAAACAGTGGTTTACAGTAGAGTGGGTAAGGGAACATTGGAAAGGGAATTACTGCCCTGGAACTAATGTCCGTGGCAGGGGTAATGGGGAACGGTGGCGCTAATCAGTCAAGTCTCACCTGTCATTATTACGTTTGGCTCGCTCTTTGTTGTATTAAGGGGAGATGTCCACTGGAGGGATTTTTTTTTCTTGACTCCTTTCTCCCTCATGTTTAGCCTCATTGTTTTTCTAATTTTAAGACGTTTGCCCCATTAGTTTGGCGATTTTAAGAAGTTTCACCCCATTTATGTCCCTTTTTAAGACGTTTCGTCCCATTTAGGTGTCGATTTTTCCCTGGCGAGCGATAGCGAGCCTGTAATTTAAGAGGAACCGGTCTTTGGCCGGGAAATTTTTCTACCGAAAAATTTACAAATTTATCTTGAAAGGGGGTCTAGGGGGTGTAAATTCAAGCTTGATGGAAGTCTAGGAAACACACTAAAATAGTGCATATAAACATCCAAATTAATCATACTTTCTGTTCATCACAACTGTTTATTTATTATTATATATCTGTTTTATGTCGATGTTTCCGGCTCCAACTTCCTTACAGCCTGAAATACTCAAGTCGTCAATATTACAAACCAAACTAGACTGAACGATATAGACAGGATGAGAAACTAGATTATGACGGGTTAAAATGGTCGAACACAAAATATACCCTTTTAAAATCCGATTACGTATTTCTCTTCTGTGTTCCGACCATTATTAGACGATTATATTCAAGGGTACATGGAATTCAGAGGGTTAATTGCGTTAGTCTTTACCCTTATAATTCCCACAGAGCCTTCCTAAACTGTATCAAATCGTCTAATGATAGCCAGAATAAACTGTGCAAATGAGTTATAATCTTCAAGGGGTTAAATAAGTTACAGGGGGAACTGTCTCAAGATAAATAAACGAAATTCGGTAGAAAACAGTCCCCCCTCCAAAAGAAAAGAGGGGGTACGGAATATATGAATAGAAAATGGGATGGAGGGGATATATATGATGGAAGAAAACGGAGCGTGGAAGTGCAGAAATAAGAAACGCTGGAAAAAAAAACCCCAAGAAGAAGAATTGGGAGTGAAGAATTGGGAGTGAAGAATTGGGAGTGAAGAATTGGGAGTGAAGAATTGGGAGTGAAGAATTGGGAGTGAAGAATTGGGAGTGAAGAATTGGGAGTGAAGAATTGGGGAGTGAAGAATTGGGAGTGAAGAATTGGGAGTGAAGAATTGGGAGTGAAGAATTGGGAGTGAAGAATTGGGAGTGAAGAATTAATACAGAATGCAAGTGGTATACAACAGAAGAAGAAGAAGAAGAAGAAGAATTAAGAGAAAGAGGGAAAAAGAATAATAAGAAGGAAGGCGAAGGGAAGAAGGTGAGTAGAAAGGAGGTCGAGGCGGAAGAAGAAG
>CM064501.1:37943118-38008118 GCA_032716605.1 Paralithodes platypus | reverse complement strand
GGAGAGAGAGAGAGAGAGAGAGAGAGAGAGAGAGAGAGAGAGAGAGAGAGAGAGAGAGAGAGAGAGAGAGAGAGAGAGAGAGAGAGAGAGAGAAGAGTGTTAGAGAGTGAGAAGGAAAGATAGAGAGAGAGAGAGAGAAGGGAGTGTTAGACATTCAAGAGAGAGAGAGAGAGAGAGAGAGAGAGAGAGAGAGAGAGAGAGAGAGGAGGGTAGGGCAGGCACACCGGATATTACCCCTAGTGCAATTCCCGACCTGTGTGAGGGACGCACAAATATAACTACGCCAAAATAAAGGAACAAGGAAATAAAAGGACGCCAAAATAAAGTGTTGACGAAATAAAGGAACGGAACGCCAAAATAAAGGCATAGGGAAATAAGAGGACGCTTAAATATAGATATTTCGAAATACAAGAACGCCAAATATAGGAATGGCAAAATAAAAGTAGCAAAATAAAGGGTTGACGAAATAAAAGGGGCGCTTAATAAAGGACCGATGAAATAAAAGAATGTCAAAATAAAGGAGGCTGAAAAACGAAATAAAGGAGTGACGAAATAATAAGATGTTGACATAAAAGGATTAACGAAATAAAGAAACGTCGAAATATAGGAATGGCGCCATGTAACAACGCTATAATAAAGGAACAACGAATTACAGTACCGGTAACGCCAAAATAAAGGATAACGAAATACGATAACGCCAAAATAAAGGATGACGAAATACGATAACGCCAAAATAAAGGATGACGAAATACGATAACGCCAAAATAAAGGATGACGAAATACGATAACGCCAAAATAAAGGATGACGAAATACGATAACGCCAAAATAAAAGATGACGAAATACGATAACGCCAAAATAAAGGATGACGAAATACGATAACGCCAAAATAAAGGATGACGAAATACGATAACGCCAAAATAAAGGATGACGAAATACGATAACGCCAAAATAAAAGATGACGAAATACGATAACGCCAAAATAAAGGATGACGAAATACGATAACGCCAAAATAAAGGATGACGAAATACGATAACGCCAAAATAAAGGATGACGAAATACGATAACGCCAAAATAATGGAACGACGAAATAAAAGAACGGCAGAAAAAGGATATTGTATGTGTGTTAGACCAAAGCTAAAATAAAGACAACAGAATATGGGAAAAAAAATGGAATAAAATTTCACAGAAAATGAAGACCTGCAGAATAAACGAGGAATTATAACTAGCAGAATATGTCAATTTTTTTTTTTTTTTTTTAAATATGCTGGCTCGCTCCCGCTCGCCAGGGAAAAATCGACACCGGGATGGGGATACACGTCTTAAAACAGTAGGCTGAATGGGGCCAAATGGATACAACCCTGAGAGAGAGGGAGAGAGAGATATTAAAAAACGAGGTTGGCCCCCTTAAGGGGAGGTTTTTAGTTGACTCCCTAGACTTCCATCAAGCTTAAAATTACTCTCCCTTGACCCCCTTCCAAGATAAATTTGTACATTTTTCGGTAGAAAAATATCCCGGCCGAAGGCCAATTCCCCTTAAATTACAGGCTCGCTATCGCTCGCCAGGAAAAAATCGACACCTAAATGGCACGAATGGTCTTAAAATTGACAGAAATGGGGCGAGGGTTCTTAAAATCGCCAAACTAATGGGGCAAGCGTCTTTAAATCTCACAAGCAATGGGGCTAAACATTAGGGAGAAGGGGGTCCAGAAAAATGGTCTGCCTCCCCTTAATATGCAGCCCCACCTCCCTGTACCCGTTCAACTATACACAGGACCAACCCACCTTTCCATCGCCTCACTGTAATTTACATATATAGTCCACAAGGGGGTTTTTAGGGGCGCTATTTCCTTTTTGTTTGGGGCTTGTGTGTGTGTGTGTGTGTGTGTGTGTGTGTGTGTGTGTGTTCTGTGTGTGTGTGTGTTCTGTGTGTGTGTATGTATGTTCTGTGTTTACGTGTGAACCCATATGGGCTTGTGGGTGTGTTTTTACTGAATGTATATATAATGTGTGTGTGTGTGTGTGTGTGTGTGTGTGTGTGTGTGTTCTGTGTTTACGTGTGAACCCATATGGGCTTGTGGGTGTGTTTTTACTGAATGTATATATATATATATGTGTGTGTGTGTGTGTGTGTGTGTGTTCTGTGTGTGTGTATGTATGTTCTGTGTTTACGTGTGAACCCATATGGGCTTGTGGGTGTGTTTTTACTGAATGTATATATATATATATATGTGTGTGTGTGTGTGTGTGTTCTGTGTGTGTGTGTGTGTGTGTGTGTGTGTTCTGTGTGTGTGTATGTATGTTCTGTGTTTACGTGTGAACCCATATGGGCTTGTGGGTGTGTTTTTACTGAATGTATATATATATATGTGTGTGTGTGTGTGTGTTCTGTGTGTGTGTGTGTGTGTTTGTACTGAATGTATGTATATGTGTATTTTGTGAGTGCGTGTGTGTGTATGCTGTATGTGCATGTGCATCTGTGTATTTGAATTTGTGTCTTGAGTGTGTGGAAGCGTGTCTGTATATATGTGAGAGTGTGTGTGTTGTGTGTGTATATATATATATGTGTGTGTGTTTGTTAATGTACGTGTGTGTGTGTGTGTTTGTTAATGTACGTGTGTGTGTGTGTGTGTGTGTATAAACTTAAGGCCCCACAATCTGAATGCCATACATAGTGATGAGGAGACTTAACACGCCGCTAGATGAGCTCAAAGGGGTCGAGACAGATTTTCATTATTATATATTTTTTTTTCATTTGTGTATTTTTTGTTATTTGTTGATCCCCCTAAAGAACTGTATGTGGATGATCTATTTTTTATTTTTTTAAAGTATCGTGTCTTTGTCAGAAGAGTATTGCATATTATGGTATCAATCTATATGGAAAACACCCCATCTTTAGTAGGGATCATTTGCATAGTAATAATAGCTGTCAATATGGTAAAGCTAGCGCCTCCATCACTGTACTTCTATATATTTACATCGTGACATATTCATCCACATTATATATTCACCTACTCACGTATTCACATTGTCCAAGTAGAAAGTCCCCCGCCTTCGACAACAACATGACATAACAAAATAAACAAATAACTCATCAAAAGTACGAACTTTCATCCCATTTCTCTGTCAATATTTAGACTTGTTCGTGCAATTTAGGTGTCGATTTTTTCCTGGCGAGCGATGTCGAGCCTGTAATTTAGGAGTAACTGACATGTTCGTACCAAACAATATATACATTTATCTCGAAGGGGGGTATGGGTGTTATTTGTTTAAGCTTGATGGAGGTCTAGGGAGGAAAGTATAAAAACAAAATAAAATTAATAACAATAATATTGATGTTTATTATTAGTGTTATTATTGTTATTATTATTATTGTTATTATTATTATCATTATTATTATTATTATTATTATTATTATTATTATAATAATAAATACTAACTATATACATAAATTAATACATAAATATAAAAATCTTGCCTTACACCCTAGCCTTCTCTATCCTAGTGAGTAATACACCACCCTAAATCTTGCCTTACACCCTAGCCTTCTCTATCCTAGTGAGTAATACACCACCCTAAATCTTGCCTTACACCCTAGCCTTCTCTATCCTAGTGAGTAATACACCACCCTAAATCTTGCCTTACACCCTAGCCTTCTCTATCCTAGTGAGTAATACACCACCCTAAATCTTGCCTTACACCCTAGCCTTCTCTATCCTAGTGAGTAATACACCACCCTAAATCTTGCCTTACACCCTAGCCTTCTCTATCCTAGTGAGTAATACACCACCCTAAATCTTGCCTTACACCCTAGCCTTCTCTATCCTAGTGAGTAATACACCACCCTAAATCTTGCCTTACACCCTAGCCTTCTCTATCCTAGTGAGTAATACACCACCCTAAATCTTGCCTTACACCCTAGCCTTCTCTATCCTAGTGAGTAATACACCACCCTAAATTAATAAAACTTTCCATTGACTCTGCATCCATCAACATGAATAATTTAACCCTTTACCATTATTCATCCATAACCCTTTACCATTATTCATCCATAACCCTTTACCATTATTCATCCATAACCCTTTACCATTATTCATCCATAACCCTTTACCATTATTCATCCATAACCCTTGGCCTAGCAACAGCGTCTGGGAAAATGGAGAATAGTTATATATACACCAATTAATTTTAGTGTAGTATCCCCGTTTGTCTATATTACTAATTGGTACAGACGTGTTCATAAAGTCGTGTTATACCTTCACATAGTTTA
Source organism: Paralithodes platypus (assembly GCA_032716605.1). Taxonomy (NCBI): domain Eukaryota; kingdom Metazoa; phylum Arthropoda; class Malacostraca; order Decapoda; family Lithodidae; genus Paralithodes; species Paralithodes platypus. Next base: position 38,003,848 of record CM064501.1, on the reverse strand, counting down.
ACCTTATGTGCCTTTATATATATATATATATATATATATATATATATATATATATATATATATATATATATATATATATATATATAAATATATACAGATATATACTGTATATATATATATATATATATAATAAATATAAAAGTTAATAGTAATAGAGAATAATAATAGAGAAGGTATGTGGAAAGTACGCAAGTTGCTGAAAGCAAGTACGTGTGGAGAATGAGCAGAGCGAGTTCTTTGATCTGAATGTTGCGTTGAAACAGGGGTGTGTAATGTCTCCGTGGTTGTTTACTGTATATATGGATAGAGTCATGACAGAAATACAAGGAAGAGCAGTGGATGTTGGTGTATCGCTGATAAGGGAGGGAAATCTGTGGAAGCTACATGTACTGCTGTTTGCTGATGATGCTGTTCTGATGAGCAATAATGAATGGGAGTTGCAGGTCTGGTAAATATGTTTGGAACAGTGTGCGAAAAACGGAATCTGAAAATAAATGTGGGGAAGAGAAAGGTTATGGTCTTCGAAAGGGGTGAAGTTGAACGGTCAGGCTATGGAGATTGTCAGCTCATTTAAGTATCTGGGCAGTGTGATGAGTAAGGATGGGAGTATGGAGGAAGAAGTGCGGTAGAGGGTGCAACAAGGGAAGAGGGTTGTAGGAACGCTGAATGCAGTAACAAGAAATAGAAGTGAAGAAGTCCTTGCATGACATTGTGATAATCCCGACACTGACTTACGTAAGCGAAGCATGGACGTTGGTGGAGAGACTCGACCAAGAGTGAGATGGGTGGAAATGAGTTACTTGAGAAGTGCGTGCGGAGTTACATGGAGAGATAGAAAGACGAATGAGGAAGTAAGAGGGAGGTGTGGTGTGGAGGTAGATGTGCTGGAAAGTGTGAAAAGGAACACCTTGAGATGGTTCGGCCATATGGAACGTATGGGAAGCGAGAGAATGACTAAGAGGGTGTACGAGAGCGAGGCGGAAGGACAGAGAGGGAGAGGTAAACCGAGAGAGAGGTCGAAGGATGGAGTGTAGAAGTATATGGATGAAGGCAGTGCTGGTTGGGAGGAGGGACGTCGACTGACTGGGGACATAGGTGCACGGGGTCGTTTCGTTCGTGGTCACCCCTTCGGGGATCACGGCGTCAGGCAATAGATAGATAATATTGAATATACAGTACTTGTGTTCTTTATGTGTTTCCTTGTTCTTTGTATTAGGGAGATAAGCAAAGTTGAGATATTTAAGATCGAACTATTTAAGATCGAACTTTACTTTTGCCCGTGCCTGTACAATCCACTCCAGGGATAATAGCGGGTGACAGAAAACGGATACATCTATACAGAAAACGGATACATCTATATACACCCTAAGGGGGGACTCATTAATTTGTATCGATTATCCACAACTTTCATCTCTAGACCCTCTCGATAACTTCTCTTTTGCTCTCGCTCTTGCGACACAAAAGTAAGTCATGTGAAGAATGTCGTATTGAGTTAAATCTATTTATGTGTAACAAACCACAGGCTTTTGATAAGGTGGATGTCCATTGATACTTCACAATTGATCATCCATATCTTACTAGAGGAAATGGTTGTAAGATCTTTGGAAAGCCTTTTCACCCAAATGGAGCGTATAAACTGTATATATATATATATATATATATATATATATATATATATATATATATATATATATATATATATATATTTATAAAAAAAAAATCCCAAATTGTGTGGTAAATGTTTGGAATGCACTATCTAGTAATGCCATTGACACTGCCCAAACTTTTAATAATCGACTAATTATATTCCCCGCTCTTAACCCCCAATTACCTGCCTTTGCAAATTAATACCCTTCTTTCATTTTTGTGTTTCCATTCTCCTTCACGTAAACTAGGTAAATTACCTACAAGAAACCTCGTACGGGTCAATGGCGTTGTTGTTGTTACTTGTTTCCTGTGTACTCATCTCGTTCACCTCACCTCAGCTTGCCCCCTCACTTCTGTTACCCCCCACCTCACCTCACCTCGCCCCCCTCACCTCACCTCGCCCCCCTCACCTCACCTCGCCCCCTCACCTCACCTCGCCCCCCTCACCTCACCTTGCCCACCTCACCTCACCTCTATTACCCCTCACCCAGTGTGTTCACTTCACCTCGCCCCCCTCACCTCACCTCGACTCCCTCACCTCTCCCCCCCCCCCTCCCTCACCTCTATTACCTCTCACCTCACCTCCCACCTCTCCTAACTATTCTCCCTCACACAGTTTCCTTTCATCCCTCCCCCCCTCACCCTCACCACTCCCCCACCAATCCACTCCCTAGATTCCTTTGCCTCTCCCCTCACTCTCTGCCTCACTATGCTTTCTCTTTTATCCTCTATTTTCTCTCTTCCTATACCATCGCTCTTTTCTCTCTGTTCATTTCCCTTTATCTGAGTTCATTTCCTTATCTATATTATTTTATCTCTGTTCATTTCCCTTTATCTGAGTTCATTTCCTTATCTATATTATTTTATCTCTGTTTATTTCCTTGTATACATACTTTTCTCTGTTCATTCCCATTATCCCTCTTTTGGTCCTGTTCATTTTCCTCTAGCCTTCTTTTATTCCTGTTCATTCGTCTATATTCTTCTTACATCTCTGTTCATTCCCATATTTTGTTCTTCTCTGTCTCTGTTCATTCTTCTATATTTTTTCTAATATCGCCCTTTACATTCATAATTCCTTCCTTAATCTGTCAATTATCTTATATCTTAAATGTTATCACTGTACATTTCCATATATCTTTATTTTATCTATATTGACATCTTTACAGCCCTCTGTTATTTGTGTATGTTTCCCGATTTTCTTTGTTTGTAACTCCATATCACTCTATTTAACCCTTTTCATCTTCCCACACCTATTTTATAACCCACACTTATTCCATCCTATTACACCACCACACCACACCTCTCTCTAAAGCCTATATCACCCCACACCACAACAAACCCACCAGCCACCACACCTCTCTCTAAAGCCTATATCACCCCACACCACAACAAACCCACCAGCCACCACACCACTCTCATAAGCCTATCTCTTGTACTCACCACACCACACCACACCTCTCTGTCAAGCCTACCCCACACCATAACAAACCCACCAGCCACCACACCTCTCTCATAAGCCTATCTCACCCCATTCCCTTTTGTACTCACCACACCACACCTCTCTGTCAAGCCTACCCCACACCATAACAAACCCACCACACCTCTCTCTCTCAAGCATATTTCACCCTATCACCTCATACTCATACATAGGGGAGGTGTGGTGGAGTGGTCTTGCCACTGGCCTGGTAATCCAAAGGTCCCGGGTTCAAATCCCGATGTATCAATGGGAAGATATTCTTGGGATGGAATTTGTGCTGTACCTAGTATCAGTGCATTACCACAAGCCCACCGAAACGTCAATAAAATACCCTCATTGTTCCCTGATTAAATAGCACTGTATGAATATTCCCATATTCAAAATATGCTATAGGGGTGCAATGCCTGGTGAGTTATCTGCTCAACAGGTGGCGTTGTGTGTGTGTAAGTGTGAGAGTCCGAGTGTAGGGGGTGAGACAGTGAAGCACGGGAACGAGGTGGCTTCAGAGATGGGGTCATTTCGGACCATGAGTGAGCACCGTGCCTCATGTGAAGACAAGATGGGAGGTGCTCGTTGTACTCTACGTGCTTCACATGTCTCACTCCCTAGACTGGAACAAGACCTCACAGGCTTCACTGTTCATTGTAAAGCAGTGAATGTTAAGGCTCTCAGCCTATGCCTGAGAGGAAGTAAGTTGGAATATAGAAAAAAAAAAGAAAAAAAAAAATACTCACCCCACCAAACCACACCACACCTCACTCAAACCTACCTCACCAATTTCCCTCCACCATCACACACCGGCCACACAACCTGTCCCTTCCCTGGCTTCATCTACCACACATTTCTGGTATTCAGCCTTCACTTGATTATACAGGGTGAGGGAGGCGGGGAGACAGCATATTCCGTTGGTCGTAATGTTTACTTCTAGTGTGGCGCGAGATCTGTGTTGGATAAATGGATATATAATCGTAGTCATGTACTTAACCTTTAACTGTCTTGATGGTGTAATGGTTAGAGTGTTTAAGGGGAGGTATTTAGTTTGTTTCCTACGTTTTCATCAAGCTTAAAATTACACCCCCTAGACCCCCTTTCAAGATAAATTTGTACATTTTTCGGTAGGAAAATGTCCCGGCCGCAGGCCGATTGCTCTTAAATTACAGGCTCGCTATCGCTCGCCAGGAAAAAATTGACTCCTTAATTGCACGAAAGGTCTTAAAATTGACAGAAATGGGTCAAAATGTCTTAAAATCTCAAAAGCAATGGGGCTAAACATGAGGGAGAAAGAGGTTCAGAAAAAAATCCTCCAGGTGGAAATCTCCCCTTAAGGGAACAACCCCCCCCCCCCCCCCCTCTAAGAGCCTTGATGAGGAGGGAAGTAGGGTGTGGCTGGCAGACCCTCTTATTATGAGGAGGGGAGTAGGGTGTGGCTGGCAGACCCTCTTATTATGAGGAGGGCAGTAGGGTGTGGCCGGCAGACCCTCTTATTATGAGGAGGGGAGTAGGGTGTGGCCGGCAGACCCTCTTATTATGAGGAGGGCAGTAGGGTGTGGCCGGCAGACCCTCTTATTATGAGGAGGGCAGTAGGGTGTGGCTGGCAGACCCTCTTATTATGAGGAGGGGAGTAGGGTGTGGCCGGCAGACCCTCTTATTATGAGGAGGGGAGTAGGGTGTGGCCGGCAGACCCTCTTATTATGAGGAGGGCAGTAGGGTGTGGCCGGCAGACCCTCTTATTATGAGGAGGGCAGTAGGGTGTGGCCGGCAGACCCTCTTATTATGAGGAGGGCAGTAGGGTGTGGCCGGCAGACCCTCTTATTATGAGGAGGGCAGTAGGGTGTGGCCGGCAGACCCTCTTATAATGAGGAGGGGAGTAGGGTGTGGCCGGCAGACCCTCTTATTATGAGGAGGGGAGTAGGGTGTGGCTGGCAGACCCTCTTATTATGAGGAGGGCAGTAGGGTGTGGCCGGCAGACCCTCTTATTATGAGGAGGGCAGTAGGGTGTGGCCGGCAGACCCTCTTATTATGAGGAGGGCAGTAGGGTGTGGCCGGCAGACCCTCTTATTATGAGGAGGGAAGTAGGGTGTGGCCGGCAGACCCTCTTATTATGAGGAGGGGAGTAGGGTGTGGCCGGCAGACCCTCTTATTATGAGGAGGGGAGTAGGGTGTGGCCGGCAGACCCTCTTATTATGAGGAGGGGAGTAGGGTGTGGCCGGCAGACCCTCTTATTATGAGGAGGGGAGTAGGGTGTGGCCGGCAGACCCTCTTATTATGAGGAGGGGAGTAGGGTGTGGCCGGCAGACCCTCTTATTATGAGGAGGGAAGTAGGGTGTGGCCGGCAGACCCTCTTATTATGAGGAGGGGAGTAGGGTGTGGCTGGCAGACCCTCTTATTATGAGGAGGGAAGTAGGGTGTGGCCGGCAGACCCTCTTATTATGAGGAGGGAAGTAGGGTGTGGCTGGCAGACCCTCTTATTATGAGGAGGGGAGTAGGGTGTGGCTGGCAGACCCTCTTATTATGAGGAGGGAAGTAGGGTGTGGCCGGCAGACCCTCTTATTATGAGGAGGGGAGTAGGGTGTGGCTGGCAGACCCTCTTATTATGAGGAGGGCAGTAGGGTGTGGCCGGCAGACCCTCTTATTATGAGGAGGGGAGTAGGGTGTGGCCGGCAGACCCTCTATTATGAGGAGGGGAGTAGGGTGTGGCCGGCAGACCCTCTTATTATGAGGAGGGGAGTAGGGTGTGGCCGGCAGACCCTCTTATTATGAGGAGGGGAGTAGGGTGTGGCCGGCAGACCCTCTTATTATGAGGAGGGCAGTAGGGTGTGGTCGGCAGACCCTCTTATTATGAGGAGGGCAGTAGGGTGTGGCAGGCAGACCCTCTTATTATGAGGAGGGGAGTAGGGTGTGGCCGGCAGGCCCTCTTATTATGAGGAGGGGAGTAGGGTGTGGCCGGCAGACCCTCTTATTATGAGGAGGGGAGTAGGGTGTGGCTGTCAGACCCTCTTATTATGAGAAGGGGAGTAGGATGTGGCTGGCAGACCCTCTTATTATGAGGAGGGGAGTAGGGTGTGGCTGGCAGACCCTCTTATTATGAGGAGGGAAGTAGGGTGTGGCTGGCAGACCCTCTTATTATGAGGAGGGCAGTAGGGTGTGGCCGGCAGAACCACCTATTATGAGGAGGGGAGTAGGGTGTGGCTGGCAGACCCTCTTATTATGAGGAGGGCAGTAGGGTGTGGCCGGCAGACCCTCTTATTATGAGGAGAGCAGTAGGGTGTGGCCGGCAGACCCTCTTATTATGAGGAGGGCAGTAGGGTGTGGCTGGCAGACCCTCTTATTATGAGGAGGGGAGTAGGGTGTGGCCGGCAGACCCTCTTATTATGAGGAGGGCAGTAGGGTGTGGCTGGCAGACCCTCTTATTATGAGGAGGGCAGTAGGGTGTGGCCGGCAGACCCTCTTATTATGAGGAGGGCAGTAGGGTGTGGCCGGCAGACCCTCTTATTATGAGGAGGGGAGTAGGGTGTGGCCGGCAGACCCTCTTATTATGAGGAGGGAAGTAGGGTGTGGCCGGCAGACCCTCTTATTATGAGGAGGGCAGTAGGGTGTGGCCGGCAGACCCTCTTATTATGAGGAGGGGAGTAGGGTGTGGCCGGCAGACCCTCTTATTATGAGGAGGGGAGTAGGGTGTGGCTGGCAGACCCTCTTATTATGAGAAGGGGAGTAGGGTGTGGCTGGCAGACCCTCTTATTATGAGGAGGGCAGTAGGGTGTGGCTGGCAGACCCTCTTATTATGAGGAGGGAAGTAGGGTGTGGCTGGCAGACCCTCTTATTATGAGGAGGGCAGTAGGGTGTGGCCGGCAGACCCTCTTATTATGAGGAGGGGAGTAGGGTGTGGCCGGCAGACCCTCTTATTATGAGGAGGGCAGTAGGGTGTGGCCGGCAGACCCTCTTATTATGAGGAGGGCAGTAGGGTGTGGCTGGCAGACCCTCTTATTATGAGGAGGGCAGTAGGGTGTGGCTGGCAGACCCTCTTATTATGAGGAGGGCAGTAGGGTGTGGCCGGCAGACCCTCTTATTATGAGGAGGGGAGTAGGGTGTGGCCGGCAGACCCTCTTATTATGAGGAGGGCAGTAGGGTGTGGCCGGCAGACCCTCTTATTATGAGGAGGGGAGTAGGGTGTGGCCGGCAGACCCTCTTATTATGAGGAGGGCAGTAGGGTGTGGCCGGCAGACCCTCTTATTATGAGGAGGGCAGTAGGGTGTGGCCGGCAGACCCTCTTATTATGAAGAGGGAAGTAGGGTGTGGCCGGCAGACCCTCTTATTATGAGGAGGGCAGTAGGGTGTGGCCGGCAGACCCTCTTATTATGAGGAGGGCAGTAGGGTGTGGCCGGCAGACCCTCTTATTATGAAGAGGGAAGTAGGGTGTGGCCGGCAGACCCACTTATTATGAGGAGGGCAGTAGGGTGTGGCCGGCAGACCCTCTTATTATGAGGAGGGCAGTAGGGTGTGGCCGGCAGACCCTCTTATTATGAGGAGGGCAGTAGGGTGTGTCCGGCAGACCCTCTTATTATGAGGAGGGCAGTAGGGTGTGGCCGGCAGACCCTCTTATTTTGAGGAGGGGAGTAGGGTGTGGCCGGCAGACCCTCTTATTATGAGGAGGGCAGTAGGGTGTGGCTGGCAGACCCTCTTATTATGAGGAGGGCAGTAGGGTGTGGGCGGCAGACCCTCTTATTATGAGGAGGGGAGTAGGGTGTGGCCGGCAGACCCTCTTATTATGAGGAGGGCAGTAGGGTGTGGTCGGCAGACCCTCTTATTATGAGGAGGGCAGTAGGGTGTGGCAGGCAGACCCTCTTATTATGAGGAGGGGAGTAGGGTGTGGCCGGCAGGCCCTCTTATTATGAGGAGGGGAGTAGGGTGTGGCCGGCAGACCCTCTTATTATGAGGAGGGGAGTAGGGTGTGGCTGGCAGACCCTCTTATTATGAGAAGGGGAGTAGGATGTGGCTGGCAGACCCTCTTATTATGAGGAGGGGAGTAGGGTGTGGCTGGCAGACCCTCTTATTATGAGGAGGGAAGTAGGGTGTGGCTGGCAGACCCTCTTATTATGAGGAGGGCAGTAGGGTGTGGCCGGCAGACCCTCTTATTATGAGGAGGGGAGTAGGGTGTGGCTGGCAGACCCTCTTATTATGAGGAGGGCAGTAGGGTGTGGCCGGCAGACCCTCTTATTATGAGGAGAGCAGTAGGGTGTGGCCGGCAGACCCTCTTATTATGAGGAGGGCAGTAGGGTGTGGCTGGCAGACCCTCTTATTATGAGGAGGGGAGTAGGGTGTGGCCGGCAGACCCTCTTTTTATGAGGAGGGCAGTAGGGTGTGGCTGGCAGACCCTCTTATTATGAGGAGGGCAGTAGGGTGTGGCCGGCAGACCCTCTTATTATGAGGAGGGAAGTAGGGTGTGGCCGGCAGACCCTCTTATTATGAGGAGGGGAGTAGGGTGTGGCCGGCAGACCCTCTTATTATGAGGAGGGAAGTAGGGTGTCGCCGGCAGACCCTCTTATTATGAGGAGGGCAGTAGGGTGTGGCCGGCAGACCCTCTTATTATGAGGAGGGGAGTAGGGTGTGGCCGGCAGACCCTCTTATTATGAGGAGGGGAGTAGGGTGTGGCTGGCAGACCCTCTTATTATGAGAAGGGGAGTAGGGTGTGGCTGGCAGACCCTCTTATTATGAGGAGGGGAGTAGGGTGTGGCTGGCAGACGCTCTTATTATGAGGAGGGAAGTAGGGTGTGGCTGGCAGACCCTCTTATTATGAGGAGGGCAGTAGGGTGTGGCCGGCAGACCCTCTTATTATGAGGAGGGGAGTAGGGTGTGGCCGGCAGACCCTCTTATTATGAGGAGGGCAGTAGGGTGTGGCCGGCAGACCCTCTTATTATGAGGAGGGCAGTAGGGTGTGGCTGGCAGACCCTCTTATTATGAGGAGGGCAGTAGGGTGTGGCTGGCAGACCCTCTTATTATGAGGAGGGCAGGTAGGGTGTGGCCGGCAGACCCTCTTATTATGAGGAGGGGAGTAGGGTGTGGCCGGCAGACCCTCTTATTATGAGGAGGGCAGTAGGGTGTGGCCGGCAGACCCTCTTATTATGAGGAGGGGAGTAGGGTGTGGCCGGCAGACCCTCTTATTATGAGGAGGGCAGTAGGGTGTGGCCGGCAGTCCCTCTTATATGAGGAGGGCAGTAGGGTGTGGCCGGCAGACCCTCTTATTAGAAGAGGGAAGTAGGGTGTGGCCGGCAGAACCCTCTTATTATGAGGAGGGCAGTAGGGTGTGGCCGGCAGACCCTCTTATTATGAGGAGGGCAGTAGGGTGTGGCCGGCAGACCCTCTTATTATGAAGAGGGAAGTAGGGTGTGGCCGGCAGACCCACTTATTATGAGGGGGGCAGTAGGGTGTGGCCGGCAGACCCTCTTATTATGAGGAGGGCAGTAGGGTGTGGCCGGCAGACCCTCTTATTATGAGGAGGGCAGTAGGGTGTGTCCGGCAGACCCTCTTATTATGAGGAGGGCAGTAGGGTGTGGCTGGCAGACCCTCTTATTATGAGGAGGGCAGTAGGGTGTGGCCGGCAGACCCTCTTATTATGAGGAGGGCAGTAGGGTGTGTCCGGCAGACCCTCTTATTATGAGGAGGGCAGTAGGGTGTGGCCGGCAGACCCTCTTATTTACCGCTATTAGCTCCACACAGTTTATATGTAATTGGTGCTATTAGGGTAGCCAGGGCCCGATTATGGCACGGAGGAACGCTGGTGTAGTTAAGTGGCTGGATTTATGTGGATAGAAGGAGGGATTAAGTGGATGTTGGGAAGGAATGATGGATTTAAGTGGCTGGATTTATGAGGATAAGGGGATTTAAGTGGTCGGATTTATGTGGATGGAGGGATTTAAGTGGTCGGAATTATGTTCCTCAGAGCTCTCCCAGTGTATACCACCTCCTCTACGTAGGGTACGTAGTACCCGTCTTCCAACACAATCCCACCCCTACTCTGTGCAACTCTCCAATCCAAAAGTGAAGCATTATTCTCAGTCTTTCTTCTATTCAACTGCTGAGCTCTGGACCTCTCTCCCAGAATCAGTATTTCCCTCTTACTATTACTAAATTGCTTCAAACACCGTGTGTTCAGGCATTTAGTCTCGAACGTCCCTTGATTTTGGCCCTGTCACTCTTTCAACTCTAGGGGAGGCACTCGATACAGGCAGTTCTGCCTTTTGTCTCCCTCACTCACATAGACAAAACAAAAAGTGGTGCTATTTATATATTTAGCGCTATTATATCCATAGTTGATGTAAGTGGTGCTATTATTTACTGCTATTATTTCTACTATCTTAATAAATTATTATGTTCTATCCAACAGCCAACTCTACTCCTAAAATCGATTAATGAAATATTACAAACACATGAGGTCAATGTTTGTCTGTTTGTCAGTTACCCGACCTTTGTTACTAAACTCCTCCCCCAGTTTTGGTGCCAGGTGGGAGTGTGAGGCACCGTTGGAAAGCCCAGGCTTTGGAGATGGTTTTAGGCGAGTTTAGTGGAAATCAGAGACACTTTTGTTTAATAAATTTTTCGGCAGAACTTATGTAGTATCCGGGAGCGAAAAAAATGCGAAAAAATTTGCCGTTTGGGGCAAAAGGAGGCCTCCGATCGAATAGGTGTATGGAACGAAAGTTGTTCGCAGCTCCCCAAAATGGGGGTACGGATGAGGTCAGATCCAAAATCGGTGGTCATTTAGCGGCCGAAATCGAGGTCGCCGTTTAATGAGGCACAGGGAGGTCGAGGCCGGTGATTATGGTAGTAGTAGTATTGTGATGATTGTGGTAGTAGTGATTGATGATGGTGATTATGGTAGTAGAATTTAAACCCGGGCAACGCCGGGTACCCCTCCTAGTACACTATATATGTAAGTGGTGCTATCATTTACCGCTATTATATCTACTATACATATGTAATTGGTGCTATCATTTACCGCTATTATATCTACTATACATATGTAAGTGGTGCTATCATTTACCGCTATTATATCTACTATACATATGTAAGTGGTGCTATTATTTACCGCTATTATATCTACTATACATATGTAAGTGGTGCTATTATTTACCGCTATTATATCTACTATACATATGTAAGTGGTGCTATCATTTACCGCTATTATATCTACTATACATATGTAAGTGGTGCTATCATTTACCGCTATTATATCTACTATACATATGTAAGTGGTGCTATTATTTACCGCTATTATATCTACTATACATATGTAAGTGGTGCTATTATTTACCGCTATTATATCTACTATACATATGTAAGTGGTGCTATCATTTACCGCTATTATATCTACTATACATATGTAAGTGGTGCTATAATTTACCGCTATTATATCTACTATACATATGTAAGTGGTGCTATTATTTACCGCTATTATATCTACTATACATATGTAAGTGGTGCTATTATTTACCGCTATTATATCTACTATACATATGTAAGTGGTGCTATCATTTACCGCTATTATATCTACTATACATATGTAAGTGGTGCTATCATTTACCGCTATTATATCTACTATACATATGTAAGTGGTGCTATCATTTACCGCTATTATATCTACTATACATATGTAAGTGGTGCTATCATTTACCGCTATTATCGCCATAGTTTACGTGTAATTGATGCAATTAGGTCAGGGAAGGGGCTATTATGGCACGGGAGAACACTGAGGGAGTTAAGTGCTTAGAGAGAGAGAGAGAGAGAGAGAGAACAAAAAGTGTATCGTATTTACATATTATATAGATACGTGTGAATATAGATATAGTCATAATTATATAAGCAGATACATTGATAGATAAGTAACTAGATATAATAGATAGGTACCGATAAATACAATAGATAAAATATGATATTACAACGAAGATAAATAGAAGAAGTAAATACAGAGAAAATAATGATAAATAAAGACACAGAGAGAAATAAAGATAAATAAAGACACAGAGAGAAATAAAGATAAATAAAGACACAGAGAGAAATAAAGATAAATAAAGACACAGAGAGAAATAAAGATAAATAAAGACACAGAGAAAAATAAAGATAAATAAAGACACAGAGAGAAATAAAGATAAATAAAGACAGAGAAATAAAGATAAATAAAGACACAGAGAGAAATAAAGATAAATAAAGACACATAGAGAAATAAAGATATATAAAGACACAGAGAGAAATAAAGATAAATAAAGACACAGAGAGAAATAAAGATATATAAAGACACAGAGAGAAATAAAGATAAATAAAGACACAGAGAGAAATAAAGATAAATAAAGACACAGAGAGAAATAAAGATATATAAAGACACAGAGAGAAATAAAGATAAATAAAGACACAGAGAAATACGATGAAGACGAAGGAACAAATATTGACATGGAAGAAGGGAAGAGGGAGAGAGAGAAATAAAACAGAGATGGCATAATTAATGAAGGGATAGATGAAGATAACAAGGAAGTTTGAACAGACAGGTTGATTGAAAGGGGGGTCACCTGCTTTTGTTCTCTCCTTTTCGCTCTTTCTTTGGCTTGTATCCATCTGGCCCCATTCAGCCTACTGTTTTAAGACGTTTATCCCCATTTAGGTGTCGATTTTTTCCTGGCGAGCGGTAGCGAGCCAGCATATTTAAAGAATGTTTTAGACAGCAGGCTAAATTTGTACATTTTTCGATAGAAAAATGTCTCCGGCGAAGACGGAATTCTCCAAACAATGCTGGCTCGCTATCGCTCGCCAGGAAAAGATCGACACCTAGATAGGGATAAACGTCTTAAAACAGTAGACTGAATGGGGCCGAATGGATACAAGCCAGAGAAAGAGAGGAAAGGATAGAACAAATGCAAGTCACCCCTTTAAAAAGAATTGAATGATCGAGAATTGAGGGGGAAATTTGTGATGGAGAGAGGGACGATTGGATGGATGGACAGGATGCACTGTAAGTAATCTAATGGAGTGAAACGTCTTCTGTTCTCCGACCTAATGAGGCCAAAAGAAGACCTCCCTCGTACCATATAGGGTTAACACATCTTGAAATGTTGTTATAACATATACAAAATTGGTGACTGTCATTTTGTAAAATAAACTGTCAATTGCTCTTCGCTTGGAATTCTCTCTCTCACACACATGTGTATCCAACCATTAAAACTGCCCTGGTGTAATTGATTAAAGCGTCGGCTATCGTCCTGATGGTCGATGGTTCGATCCCCACTGAGAGACTAGAAACATATATCTATGTTTATTTATTTATTTATTTGCTTATTTATTTTATTTGTTTATAGAGAGAGGGAGTGAGAGTGAGTGTGCAGCCGTAATCTATGAGACAGGTTGAGTGTATGTAAGAGTAACCGTGAAATGAGAATATTCAGAGAGAGAGAGAGAGAGAGAGAGAGAGAGAGAGAGAGCAGCCGTAAGCTATGAGGCAGGTTGAGGGTAGGTCAGAGAGACCGTGAAATGAGAGAGATTAAAGCGAGTAATACTGCATGGTGTGTGTGTAAACTTTGAGACTGGCAGAAATGACAAAAGGTGAAGGTATGCATAACATTACCTTTCCATTTTTAGCTATTCTATAAACTCCTTCAGGCGAATTCCAAGCCCTGCGAGGTTGTTCACTTCTAACTGGGGTTTTTCTGGGTGGAGGGTGGGGAGAGAGCATTAGTCTTTTCTATCCTTTCCTTCCACTTTCTCTTACTGTTAATGTTTCTATGTCTACTAATATTAAGTCCCGACCACCTTGCAGGGATCGTAAGATTTGTGTGGACAGTATATATATGTAAGTATCTCTCTCTCTCTCTTCCTATACACACCCTTCCTCCTCACTAATTCCATGTCTCCTTTAATTCCTCCTTTCTCTCTCTCTCTCTCTCTCTCTCTCTCTCTCTCTCTCTCTCTCTCTCTCTCTCTCTCTCTCTCTCTCTCTCTCTCTCTCTCTCTCTCTCTCTCTCTCTCTCTCTCTCTTTGTGCTTCCTCCCTTCCTTCCTCCTTATCTACCTGGCTAAACCCTCTGGCTGTCTCCTGTGCTGCCAATTTAACCCTCTCTCTCACTTTCTCTAATTCTCTCCCCTTTCTTGCTGCGTTCTACCTCTCCCATGTATTTAGGGAGCTCTATATTTTTCGAATGGCAATCTTTCTTATATGAAATGTTGGGCACACCTAACTTTTGGGAAGCTATTTTAAGCCGGTATCACACGAGCGCTTTTTCCCTCAACATTTATCCTCAGCACTGCTCTGGCAGCTTATGAGGTCAACCTTTGCAATATTTCGGTTACTTAAATTCATTCACCATCATTTTAGTTTCCGATACCAGTGCAACATAATCCAGAAATGTTGCCAGAAATGGTTTGATTATTGAATGTTGACTATAAAAGCTCTCGTGTGATACCGGCTTTAGCAAGAGTGGTATATAATATGGTCGTTCCAAGAAAGGTCAGAAGATAAAGAGACACAAACAATATGTGGAGAAGACGAAGGATTGATTTGTGTGTTGTTGAAGAGGAAGGGATAGTTGTGTGGCAGATTTAACCTTTTGCTTCTGTTTCCCTGTCTGTCTCAAAATGTTATGAACCGATTTTCACGAACTTTGGTGGGCAGATAAGATATATGCCAAGGAAGAAGATATTTAATTGGCCACTTGCGAGTTTCAGCCTATAAAGAAGTTGGAGCCGTGAACATCGATATTAAACAAATGCAATGATCATGTAGGTTTCTGGTGGATAAAAAGTATGTTGAATTGGGTTTTATATATTTATGAATGTACGGTCGAGGTTAATAAGTGTTGTCAGATATTTTACAAAGTTTCGGACACTGACTAATACTCTGAGGGATAAGCACTTTTCCCAGTAACTATAAAGATACCAATAACATTTGTTGAGCGAAAACCACTGGAATCTATGACAACACTTAATACCCCCGAATGTACTACGACCGTATTTTAGTTGGTAATTCTGCTAAATATCGATGTCTACGGCTCCAACTTCCTTATAGCCTGAAACTCGCAAGTGGTCAATTTAGGAGGCGATCGGTAGAGCGCATATCCCCGCCAGCGTAGGCGGGGATATATGCTCTCCCGAGTGCCTCTCTAGTTTAAGGGAGGATGGTTGCTTTTTCTGGGGCCCCTTCTCCCTCATGTTTAGCCCTAATAGTTTTGAGATTTTAAGACGTTCGCCCCATTAGTTTGTTGATTCTAAGACCTTTCGCCCCATTTTGTTGCCAATTTTAAAACCTTTCGTGCTATTTAGGTGTCAATATTGTTCCTGGCGAGCTATAGCGAGCATGTAATTGTAAAAGGAACCCGTCTATGGACGATATATTCTTATACCGAAAAATTTACAAATTTATCTTGAAGGGGGGTCTAGGGGGTGTTGTTTTTAACTGCTAAAAGAAAAGAGCTGTTGATATAGGCCTGTTGACCTACTTCCGAGAGCGTCTGTACATAACTCTATGTAATGACCTTATTAAAGCCTAGTTGACCCCGTGTTGACCCTTGGCACTGGCACTCATCCCGGACCTTACGTAATACTTAGACATTTAATTGATTCCTATTAATAAACACACGCTCTCACTCTCTCACACTCTCTCTCTCTCTCTCTCTCTCTCTCTCTCTCTCTCTCTTTCTCTCTCTCTCTCTGTCTTTCTTATCTGTCTCTCTCTCGCTCTCTCTCTCGCTCTCTCTCGCTCTCTCTCTCGCTCTCGCTCTCTCTCTCTCTCTCTCTCTCTCTCTCTCTCTCTCTCTCTCTTTTTCTCTATGTATCTATCTATCTATCTCTCTATCTCTCTCCTTCACTCACTCACTCTCTCACACACTCACTCTCTCTCTCTCTCTCTCTCTCTCTCTCTCTCTCTCTCTCTCTCTCTCTCTCTCTCTCTCTCTCTCTCTTTCTCATTCACTCACTCGGTCGCCAGGAAGAAATCAACACCTGGATGGGGATAAACGTCTTAAAACAGTAGGCTGAAAGGGGCCGAATGGATACAAGCCAGAGAAAGAGAGAAAAATTAGTTGATTGTATGCAGTTTAAGAAGGACCTATGTTATTAAGAGGGTTTATGGAGATCGTATTTACCCCTATAAGTCGTAGAGGTATATTGTAAACTAAAGCAAATCGTCTAATGGCAACCAGGACATGATGAAACTTACGTAATGGTGGTGAAGGGGTTAAACCATATTCCTTTAGGAGTTGTAAATGGTAGGCTTGTGCATATTTCTTTATGTAATATTATATAAATAACATGCAATGAAATAACTGTCTTGATAGCGTAATGCATATGTGCGGGGAATTTCGATGTGAGTATCCTAGGTTCGAGTCCCTGGAGTGCCACATGTATTTGTTGATTTAATTAATTTAGTTTAGAGGTGAAGTTGGTTGGTGGAAAAAACATAATAGTTTAGAAATAGTAGATAGTATCCTGCATTAGTCGTGCACTATGTCCTGCATTAGTCGTGCACTATGTCCTGCATTAGTCGTGCACTATGTCCTCCTGCATTAGTCGTGCACTATGTCCTGCATTAGTAGTGCACTATGTCCTGCATTAGTCGTGCACTATGTCCTGCATTAGTCGTGCACTATGTCCTCCTGCATTAGTCGTGCACTATGTCCTGCATTAGTCGTGCACTATGTCCTGCATTAGTAGTGCACTATGTCCTGCATTAGTCGTGCACTATGTCCTGCATTAGTCGTGCGCTATGTCCTCCTGCATTAGTCGTGCACTATGTCCTCCTGCATTAGTCGTGCACTATGTCCTGCATTAGTCGTGCACTATGTCCTCCTGCATTAGTCGTGCACTATGTCCTCCTGCATTAGTCGTGCACTATGTCCTCCTGCATTAGTCGTGCACTATGTCCTGCATTAGTCGTGCACTATGTCCTCCTGCATTAGTCGTGCACTATGTCCTCCTATACACACACTTGTATATAATCATATTATCACCAACCCACCAATTGACTTACAAATAAACCTAATTCATGAAATCAATGAAACTAATTAATACATGTGGTACTCCAAGGATTCGAACCTAGGATACTCGCACTGGCCATTACCAAGAGATATCTCCCCGGAACGAACCGCAAGGTCTTTGAGACACCTTGCCACGCCATGTAACTTTCTCAAGATCTGTAAACCTAAGGTCGAGACAGGAGTTGCCACAATGAATAATACCGCCCTCCTCACCCACAGTGAATAATACCGCCCTCCTCACCCACAGTGAATAATACCGCCCTCCTCACCCACAGTGAATAATACCGCCCTTCTCACCCACAGTGAATAATACCCCCCTTCTCACCCACAGTGAATAATACCGCCCTCCTCACCCACAGTGAATAATACCGCCCTTCTGACCCACAGTGAATAATACCGCCCTTCTCACCCACAGTGAATAATACCGCCCTTCTCACCCACAGTGAATAATACCGCCCTTCTCACCCACAGTGAATAATACCGCCCTTCTCACCCACAGTGAATAATACCACCCTCCTCACCCACAGTGAATAATACCGCCCTTCTCACCCACAGTCTCGCTTTTGATATGTAAATGGTGGCAAGGTGGGGGTTTTCTTAATCCGCGGTTAAGGGGGTACTGCTTGCTTTTCTTAATCCGCGGTTAAGGGGGTACTGCTTGGTTTTTTTAATCCGCGGTTAAGGGGGTACTGCTTGGTTTTCTTAATCCGCGGTTAAGGGGGTACTGCTTGGTTTTCTTAATCCGCGGTTAAGGGGGTACTGCTTGGTTTTCTTAATCCGCGATTAAGGGGGTACTGCTTGGTTTTCGATCTATATTTGTATCTATTTATTTATTTGTTTATTTCCTTGCTAGACCTCCATTAAGCTTAAGAAAAACACCCCCTAGACCCCCTTTCAAGATAAATTTGTACATTTTTCGGTAGAAAAATTTCCCGGCCAAAGGCCGGTTTCTTCTAAAATTACAGGCTCGCTATCGCTCGCCAGGAATAAATTGACATCTAAATGGCACGAACAGTCTTAATATTGGCAAATAAATGGGGTTAAAGGTCTTAAAATCGCCAAACTAATGAAACGAACGTCTTTAAATCTCAAAACTAATATGCTAAACACGAGGGAGAAAGGGGTCCATAAAAAGCGAGTCGTACCCCCTTAATGTATGCAAGGAAGAGACGAAACGCGAGATGGTGACGGGGAAAAACGTGGGTAAAAATTCGTATAAAGTGACGTCTGGGTGGATCTTGGAATTCGGAGGGTGTGGGAGGAGGGTGTGGGAGGAGGGTGTATACATATTGTTGGGGAGAGAGGGAGAAGGGAAAGGTATATTGTTGGAGAGAGGGAAAAGGGAAAGGTATATTGTTGGAGAGAGGGAGAAGGGAAAGGTATATTGTTGGAGAGAGGGAGAAGGATAAAGATATATTGTTGGAGAGAAGGAGAAGGGAAAGGTATATTGTTGGAGAAGGAGGAGAGAGGGAGAAGGATAAAGATATATTGTTGGAGAGAGGGAGAAGGGAAAGGTATATTGTTGGAGAAGGAGGAGAGAGGGAGAAGGATAAAGATATATTGTTGGAGAGAGGGAGAAGGGAAAGGTATATTGTTGGAGAAGGAGGAGAGAGGGAGAAGGATAAAGATATATTGTTGGAGAGAGGGAGAAGGGAAAGGTATATTGTTGGAGAAGGAGGAGAGAGGGAGAAGGGAAAGGTATATTGTTGGAGAGAGGTGGGAAAATGGAGAAAGAGAGAAGGGTAAGGAGTAATATGGAGGAAGATATATTGTTGGAGAGAAAGAGGGGGAGGAGGAGAGATGGAGAAAGAGGGAGGTGGAGAGAGGTATATAATTGGAGAGAGGGGAAGAAGGGGACAGAGGGAGATGGAGGAAGATATATTGTTGGAGAGAGGGGGGAAGGAGGGAGATGAGAGAGGCATATTGTTGGAGAGAGAGGAAGAGAAGAAGGAGAAAGGAAGGGAAGATGGAGAGAGAAAGAGTGTTGTGTAAAATGATGTCTCGGAGTTATAAAATTGAGGGTTTGAGATTTGTATTTACATTATATTGTGTGGGAGTGTGTGTGTGTGTGTGGGAGAGTGTGTGTGTGTGTGTGTGTGTGTGTGTGTGTAAGAGATAGAGAGAGAGAGGGGTGGTGCATGTAACTTTAGGCATTAAGGAATCTGTATATATTTGCGTGCATACTTGTAAATATAAATGTGTGGTTATGTATGTGTATGTGTGTGCGATTGTGTGTGACTGTATAATAGGCGTTTTCATGTGCGTAAGTTCTGCTCAATGAAGAAAGACTAGCGTTGGTGGGTGTGCCATACAGTTAATTGTGAAGGGTCCTCTCTCTTCTCTTCACTCACTCACTCACAGAGAGACACACACTTACTCTCACACACACTCACTCTCACACACACTCACTCTCTCTCTCTAGCCCTAGAGGGGTCACTAGACCTGTTCTTGCTTGATTTCCTTTGTACTCTCTCTCACATAGACATACACATACACTCACACTCACTCACACACCCTCACTCTCACTCACTCACACACTCACTCACTCTCTCTCTCTCCTCTTCTCTCTTTCTCTATCTCTCACTCTCTCTCTCTATCTATTATCTTTCTCACTCACACTCTCTCTCTCTCACTCACACTCTCTCTCTCTCACTCACTCACTCACTCACTCTCACTCACTCACTCACTCTCACTCACTCACACACTCTCTCTCTCTCTCTCTCTCTCACTCTCACACTCTCTCTCTCTCTCTCTCTCTGTTCTTACCATAATTAGCATATTTGATGATGTTGGATCTATGGGTGTTCATCACAGGGAATTACCTCTGTTGCTTTGTAGTATCGTCTCTGTATTTTCGGATATGTAGCTTGTAAGTAAGTACATTGGATTGCCGTCTAGTTTGTATAGGGGTATTATTGGCTTGTCTTAATACTGTTGTTTTTGTTGTTGTTTTTATTATTATTATTATTATTATTATTATTATTATTACTATTATTACTATTATTATTATTATTATTATTATTATTACTATTATTATTATTATTACTATTATTATTAGTATTAGTATCATCAAAAATAGTACTAGTAATGGTACTAGAGTCTATTCGCTGTAAGTAGGCGAGAAATCATGACCTCTAACCTTTGTACCTCAAAACACGACTAGAGTAATCCAGCTAAAAGTTCTACCATTTGGGAAGAGTCAGTCAAGGAAATTTACAGCCAATTTGTTCTAGCCCTTTTTGAGTTACAGAGGATAGAGGTCATGATTTCTCGCCTACTTACAGTGAATAGACTAAGTATATCGAAAGGGGTGATCATGAGAGATGATGAAGATTGCTAATGATTTAACATTTACCTCTCTTTATCTCTGTATATATATCTCCATTTATCTATCTCTTTATCTCTCTGTCTGCCTATCAGTCAGTCTGTCTGTTGATCTATCTATCTCCCCCCCCCCCCCCCCGTCACAGAAGGTTTACGCAGGTCTAGGCATTACAAAGTGGTGTGGATCGGTGAGATAGTTAAATCACAAATTATAGAAAGTGAAAGAAAAAATAGCAAAGGAGAGAGAGAGAGAGAGAGATATTGGATGAATAAAAGGATGATAATGTTATTCGTCCACCACTAAATAGAGAGAGAGAGAGAGAGAGATTGTGTATATGTGTGTATGAGAGAGAGAGATTGGGAGATTGGATGAACAAAAGGAAGTTAATATATTCTTCCACCACTAAATAACTCTGACTTTTCGACTAAAACACTGGGAGATACCATTCTCTCTCTCTCTCTCTCTCACTCTCTCTCTCTCTCTCTCACTCTCTCTCTCTCTCTCTCTCTCTCTCTCTCTCTCTCTCTCTCTCTCTCTCTCTCTCTCTCTCTCTCTTTTCTTTCTCTCTCTCTCTCTCTCTCTCTTCTCTCTGTCTCTACTCTCTTCTTCTCTCTCTCTCTCTCTCTCTCTCTCTCTCTCACGGTTCACTCAGTCTTTAAAGTATATACCGCTAATGCAGTTAATATTAAAGTATATACCGCTAATGCAGTTAATATTAAAGTATATACCGCTAATGCAGTTAA
Source organism: Paralithodes platypus (assembly GCA_032716605.1). Classification (NCBI taxonomy): domain Eukaryota; kingdom Metazoa; phylum Arthropoda; class Malacostraca; order Decapoda; family Lithodidae; genus Paralithodes; species Paralithodes platypus. The sequence continues at coordinate 37,982,648 of CM064501.1, read as the reverse complement.
TATTAAAGTATATACCGCTAATGCAGTTAATATTAAAGTATATACCGCTAATGCAGTTAATATTAAAGTATATACCGCTAATGCAGTTAATATTAAAGTATATACCGCTAATGCAGTTAATATTAAAGTATATACCGCTAATGCAGTTAATATTAAAGTATATACCGCTAATGCAGTTAATATTTTAATAACCTAATTATCGAGTCATTGAGGCAGTGTAAGCATGAAATGAAATTAAATTATGTTTATTAATAGATACATAAGCGCACCAACTCTCTGACGATTATGATCAATTTTGATAGTTTAATCTGCCTAATATTAGTCGATTTTGATAGTTTAATCTGCCTAATATTAGTCGATTTCTTACCGTTTAGGAAAGATCGGTGGGAATTATAAGGGTAAAGACTATCTCAATTAACCCTTTACCTTCCATATACCCTTCCTATTAACCCTTTACCTTCCATATACCCTTCCTATTAACCCTTTACCTTCCCATTACCCTTCCTATAACCCTTTTACCTTCCATATACCCTTCCTATTAACCCTTACCTTCCATATTACCCTTCCTATTAACCCTTTACCTTCCATACCTTCTATACCCTTACCTTCCATATACCTTCCTATTAACCTTTACCTTCCATATACCCATTCCTATTACCTTTACCTTCCATATACCCTTCCTATTAACCTTTACCTTCCATATACCCTTCTATTAACCCTTTACCTTCCATATACCTTCCTATTAACCCTTACCTTCCTATATACCTTCCTATTAAACCCTTACCTTCCATATACCCTTCCTATTAACCCTTTACCTTCCATATACCCTTCTATTAACCCTTACCTTCCATATTCCTATTAACCCTTTACCTTCCATATACCCTTCCTATTAACCCTTTACCTTCCATATCCCTTCCTATTAACCCTTTACCTTCCATATACCCTTCCTATTCCCCTTACCTTCCATATACCCTTCCTATTAACCCTTTACCTTCCATATACCCTTCCTATTAACCCTTTACCTTCCATATACCCTCCTAACCCTTTACCTTCCATACCCTTCCTATTAACCCTTTACCTTCCATATACCCTTCCTATTAACCCTTACCTTCATATACCTTTCCTATTAACCCTTTACCTCCATAGATCCTTCCTATTAACTTTACCTTCCATATACCTTCCTATTAACCCTTTACCTTCCATACCCTCTATACCCTTTACCTTCCATATATACCCTTCCTATTAACCTTTACCTTCCATATACCCTTCCTATTAACCTTTACCTTCCATATACCCTTCCTATTAACCCTTTACCTTCCATATACCTCCTATTAACCCTTTACTTCCATACCCTCCTATTAACCTTTACCTTCCATATACCCTTCCTATTAACCTTTACCTTCCATATACCCTTCCTATTACCCTTTACCTTCCATATACCCTTCCTATTAACCTTTACCTTCCATATACCCTTCCTATTAACCCTTTACCTTCCATATACCCTTCCTATTAACCCTTTACCTTCCATATACCCTTCCTATTAACCCTTTACCCATATACCCTTCCTATTAACCCTTTACCTTCCAATACCCTTCCTATTAACCTTTACCTTCCATATACCCTTCCTATTAACCCTTTACCTTCCATATACCCTTCTATTAACCCTTTACCTTCCATATACCCTTCCTATAACCCTTTACCTTCCATATACCCTTCCTATTAACCCTTTACCTTCCATATACCCTCCTATTAACCCTTACCTTCCATATACCCTTCCTATTAACCCTTTACCTTCCATACCCTTCCTATTAACCCTTACCTTCCATATACCCTTCCTATTAACCCTTTACCTTCCATATACCCTTCTATTAACCCTTTACCTTCCATATACCCTTCCTATTAACCCTTTACCTTCCATTACCCTTATTAACCCTTTACCTTCCATATACCCTTCCTATTAACCCTTTACCTCCATATACCCTTCCTATTAACCTTTACCTTCCATATACCCTTCCTATTAACCCTTTACCTTCCATATACCCTTCCTATTAACCCTTTACCTTCCATATACCCTTCCTATTAACCCTTTACCTTCCAATACCCTCCTATTAACCCTTACCTTCCATTACCTTCCTAAAACCATACCTTCCATATACCCTTCCTATTAACCCTTTACCTTCCATATACCCTTCCTATTAACCCTTTACCTTCCATATACCCTCCTATTAACCCTTTACCTTCCATATACCTTCCTATTAACCCTTTACCTTCCATATACCCTTCCTATTAACCCTTTACCTTCCATATACCCTCCTATTAACCCTTTACCTTCCATATACCCTTCCTATTAACCCTTTACCTTCCATATACCCTTCCTATTAACCCTTTACCTTCCATACCCTTCCTATTAACCCTTACCTTCCATATACCCTTATAACCCTTTACCTTCCATATAACCCTTCCTATTAACCCTTACCTTCCATATACCCTTCCTATTAACCCTTTACCTTCCATATACCCTTCCTATTAACCCTTTACCTCATATACCCTTCCTATTAACCTTTACCTTCCATACCCTTCCTATTAACCCTTTACCTTCCATATACCCTTCCTATTAACCCTTACCTTCCATATACCCTTCCTATTAACCCTTTACCTTCCATATACCCTTCCTATTAACCCTTACCTTCCATATACCTTCCTATTAACCCTTTACCTTCCATATACCCTTCCTATTAACCCTTTACCTTCCATATACCCTTCCTATTACCCTTTACCTTCCATATACCCTTCCTATTAACCCTTTACCTTCCATATACCCTTCCTATTAACCCTTTACCTTCCATATACCCTTCCTATTAACCCTTTACCTTCCATAGACCCTTCCTATTAACACTTTACCTTCCATATACCCTTCCTATTAACCCTTTACCTTCCATATACCCTTCCTATTAACCCTTTACCTTCCATATACCCTTCCTATTAACCCTTTACCTTCCATATACCCTTCCTATTAACCCTTTACCTTCCATATACCCTTCCTATTAACCCTTTACCTTCCATATACCCTTCTATTAACCCTTTACCTTCCATATACCCGTCCTATTAACCCTTTACCTTCCATATACCCTTCCTATTAACCCTTTACCTTCCATATACCCTTCCTATTAACCCTTTACCTTCCATATACCCTTCCTATTAACCCTTTACCTTCCATATACCCTTCCTATTAACCCTTTACCTTCCATATACCCTTCCTATTAACCCTTTACCTTCCATATACCCTTCCTATTAACCCTTTACCTTCCATATACCCTTCCTATTAAACCCTTTACCTTCCATATACCCTTCCTATTAACCCTTTACCTTCCATATACCCTTCCTATTAACCCTTTACCTTCCATATACCCTTCCTATTAACCCTTTACCTTCCATATACCCTTCCTATTAACCCTTTACCTTCCATATACCCTTCCTATTAACCCTTTACCTTCCATATACCCTTCCTATTAACCCTTTACCTTCCATATACCCTTCCTATTAACCCTTTACCTTCCATATACCCTTCCTATTAACCCTTTACCTTCCATATACCCTTCCTATTAACCCTTTACCTTCCATATACCCTTCCTATTAACCCTTTACCTTCCATATACCTTCCTATTAACCCTTTACCTTCCATATACCCTTCTATTAACCCTTTACCTTCCATATACCCTTCCTATTAACCCTTTACCTTCCATATACCCTTCCTATTAACCCTTTACCTTCCATATACCCTTCCTATTAACCCTTTACCTTCCATATAAAATCGACTAATAATAGCAAGAAAACAGAAAAGAAATGCGTCATCGGATCTTTAACCCGTTCAGTACAAGGGACGTCCTTTTATCATATTCTGGCAAGTATTAGACGATTTTAGGCAGATTAGGGAGGACCTCTAGCAATAATATTGCTTCACTCTATCTCAACCAACCCTTTTAATTACCACAGATCCTTCCTAAGCTGCATAATATCGTCTATATATAGCTAGAATAAAATATAACCCACGTCGCTGGTACTCAAAGGGTTAAAAGGTTAATGTACAGGCCTACTGAACTATGAGACACTTTAGCTTCTTCAGGTCAGATATCCATAAAGTGCTCCTCCTCATGTGGTGGTGTTTTTGTTTTCTTCATATTATTGTCTGTTTACCTCTCTGGGAAATCCACGTTGCAAGATGCATTTAAGGGGAGGTTTTTAGTTTGTTTTCTACTCCTCCAGCAATCTTAAAATTTCACCCCCTTGACCCTCTTTCAAGATAAATTTGTACATTTTTCGGTAGAAAAATTTCCCGGCTGAAAGCCGGTTCCTCTTATATTACAGGCTCGCTATCGCTCGCCAGGATAAAATCGACACCTAAATGGCACGAAAGGTCTTAAAATTGACAGAAATGGGTCGAAAGTTCTTAAAATCGTCAAAATAATGGGGCGAACGTCTTAAAATTAGAGTAGCAATGGGGCTAAACATGAGGGAGAAAGGAGTCAAGAAAAAAATCCCTCAAGTGGAAATCTCCCCTTAAAACCATGCAGTACCGGTGACGTCCTTTTCATTATAATCTGGCAAAATACGATTGTATTCAACTTAACAAGGACTTTTACCAATGCAAATGCTACAGATTCTCTTATTTAATCCTTTTAGCTGCTATATATCCTTCCTACACTTCATAAAATGCTGCAGACTCTCTCATTTAATCCTTTTAGCTACTATATATCCTTCCTACACTGCATACAATCGTCTGAATGTAGCTGAAATCAAATAAAAAAGGCGTCACCGGTACAGAAAAGGTTAAAAAAATAACTTTTCAAATGTCAAACTAGTTCAAAGCACTTCCATTAATTTACTCTGCTACAAAAATGACTAGAACAGTAAATATAAATGTATATATATATATATATATATATATATATATATATATATATATATATATATATATATATTAAATTAGTTCTTATAGCTGAAAACACGTATGCAGGTTTTGGCATAAACTGATATATTTATTGCGTTGTTTAATTGCGCATAACATTCCATTACCATTAGCGTAATTACTTGAATTAAAAAAGTTTGTAGCGGTGGGAGATGCATGGCCAAACAGCATAGGGAGTTTATAATAAATATTTAACCCTTTACTTAACCCTTTCTGTACCAGCGACGTCTGTTGTATTTCCTTCTAGCTATATTTAGACGATATTATGCAGCTTAGGAAGGATCTGTGGTAGTTAAAAGAGTTGGTCGAGATAGTTTGAAGCCATATCATTGCTAGAGGTCCTTCCTAAGCTGATATTAATAGTATACTAGTTGCCAAATGATGATGAAAAGGACGTCCCTGGTACTGAACGGGTTAAGGAGTTGTTTATATGTTTGCTACTTCATGGGACGGAATTAGAATGTGTGTGAATAAATAACTATAAATATAATATAATATAATATAATATAATATAATATAATATAATATAATATAATATAATATATACGTCTAATCCAAGCCTAAGGTAGATTAGCTACGTCATACTAAAATTTGACTTATGTAAATGTAAGGGAGGTCACCTGTTTTTTTTGTTTTTTTTCCTTTTCTCTCTTTCTCTGGCTTGTATCCATTCGGCCCCATTCAGCCTACTGTTTTAAGACGTTTATCCCCATCCAGGTGTCGATTGTTCATGGCTGAGCGATAGTGAGCCAACATTGTATGGAGAAATCCGGCTTCGCCGGAGAAATTTGTCTATCGAAAAATTTACAAATTTAGCCTGCTGTAAAAAAAATTTTTTTTAAATATGCTGGCTCGCGACCGCTCGCCAGGAAAAAATCGACATCTGAATGGGGATAAACGTCTTAAAACAGTTACAGTAGAGAAAAACACGAGGTAGGCCCCCTTAAGGGGAGGTCTCCACTTGAGGGATTTTTTTCTTGACCCCTTTCTCCCTCATGTTTAGCCCCATTGCTTTTGATATTATAAACGTTTGCCCCATTAGTTTAGCAATTTTAAGAACTTTCACCCCATATTAAGACCTTTCGTGCCATTCAGGTGTCAATTTTATCCTGGCGAGCGATAGCGAGCCTGTAATTTAAGAGGAACCGACCTTCGGCCGAGACATTTTTCTACCGAAAAATGTACAAATATATCTTGAAAGGGACTCAAGGGGGTGTAATTTTAAGCTTGATGGAGGTCTAGGGAACAAACTAAATACCTCCCCTTAAGGATAAGTGTATATAATGAAAAATATGGAGGAAGCGTCTAAATTTAATACAGTACGCGGTGAACAATGAAGGTGATGACAAAGGTATGCGAGATCTGTGGTATACTGTACTGCTGGTGATTTACCCTTGTAGTCTTGTATAAGGCAGTGTCACACGAGCGCTTTTGCCGTCAATTTTTCATGAACAAGTGTTTTCTCCTATGATTTCGGGAGTTTTGGCACTGGTATCGGCAACTAAACTGATGGTAGATTATGTTAGGCGGCTGAATTCTGAGAAATTGTAATTGTTGAAGCTTCCAGACTATAATTGCCTGTAAAAATTGCTCAAAAAAGGGCTCGTATGACACCAGCTTAAGGGGAGGTTTTTAGTTGATTCCCTAGACTTCCATCAAACTTAAAATTACTCCCCCTTGACCCCCTTTCAAGATAAATTTGTACATTTTTCGGTAGAAAAATTTCCCGGCCGAAGGCCGGTATCCCTTAAATTACAGGCTCGCTATCGCTCGCCAGGAAAAAATCGACACCTAAGTGGCACGAATGGTCTTAAAATTGACAGAAATGGGGCGAGGGTTCTTAAAATCGCCAAACTAATGGGGCAAGCGTCTTTAAATCTCACAAGCAATGGGGCTAAACATGAGGGAGAAAGAGGTTCAGAAAAAAATCCTCCAGGTGGAAATCTCCCCTTAAGATGGATTAATTGCCACCAATATACCTTGCTATGGGTAGATTATCATGGACACTTCAATTTTCTTTTTCATTCCCAATGTATTAAGTAACACCCCCTTCTCAACATTAATCATCAACTACAAACCCCAATGCACTTGAATAAACTAATGAAAATACATGGTCCTCCCGGGATTCGAACTCGGGACACCACACCCAGAACATAAGCATCTAAACCATTAATTACACCACCAACACAGTTCAGGGGAGATCTCCACTTGAGGGATTTTTTTCTTGGCCCCTTTCTCCCTCATGTTTAGCCCCATTGCTTTTGATATTATAAAACGTTTGCCCCATTAGTTTAGCGATTTTAAGAACTTTCACCCCATATTAAGACCTTTCGTGCAATTCAGGTGTCGATTTTATCCTGGCGAGCGATAGCGAGCCTGTAATTTAAGAGGAACCGCCCTTCGGCCGGGACATTTTTCTACCGAAAAATGTACAAATTTATCTTGAAAGGGACTCGAGGGGGTGTAATTTTAAGCTTGATGGAGGTCTAGGGAACAAACTAAATACCTCCCCTTAAGATAGTATTGCACTAACCACATACTATATATATTACGTCGGAATGTTCATGAGTAACTGCACACTTGTGTTGTGTTATTTCATACATTTTATTTTAGTAAGCGTTGTTTCCACAGCGCGATTATGATAAGTTTATTCTGCCTTAATCTTGTGTCGTCCCAGTTTTGGTTTGTTTAGTTTGCAAGTTTTACATTTTAATTTTAAACTTGAGGCCAAAGTATTCTGACACCTGGACGAAATATTATGAAAGCCTCAGTAGCCCCCCCCCCCCCCCCCCCCAGAGACCTCTAGTGGGTGTTACAATATTCATCGTTCACCGTCTCCCGTGTATCGTTGGCTAGTGTGGCGGCGGGAATACTTAAACAAACCTCTATGTTACGCTCAAAGGTCTCGGATCCCATACATTAATCACATTAAGGGGAGGTCTCCACTTGAGGGATTTCTTTCTTGACCCCTTTCTCCCTCATGGTTAGCCCCATTGCTTTTCTACTTTTAAGACGTTCGCCCCATTATTTTGACGATTTTAAGAACTTTCGACCCATTTCTGTCAATTTTAAGACCTTTCGTGCCATTTAGGTGTCGATTTTATCCTGGCGAGCGATGGCGAGCCTGTAATTTAAGAGGAACCGGCTTTCAGCCGGGACATTTTTCTATCGAAAAATGTACAAATTTATCTTGAAAGGGGCTCAAGGGGGTGTAATCTTAAGCTTGATGGATATCTAGGGACCAAACTAAAAACCTCCCCTTAACTTGATATATCTCTCTTGTTTACAAAGACAAGTCCTTTACGTTACACAGGCCTACATGTGGACCTTTGCACGTGACTGAACTTACAGTACATTTGTATTAATAATAATAGAGGTATTAACCTTGTTGGGATCCGTATGTAGTATGTGTGTCTCATTCTGTGTGTGGTGTGGTTTGGGTGGGTGTATCTGTGTGTATATATATGTGTCTGTGGGATTGAGTAGGTGCCATTGTCTGCAATTCTGCATGTGTTTGTCTAGAGTGTGTGCGTGGTTCCGTATGTGTGTCTGTCTGTCTTTGTGTGTGTGTGTGTATCTGTCTGGGTATGTGTCTGTATGTCTTTGTATGTGTGTGTGTATCTGTCTGGGTATGTGTCTGTATGTCTTTGTATGTGTGTGTGTGTGTGTGTGTGTCCGTCTGGGTATGTGTGTGTGTGTCCGTCTGGGTTTGGGTATGTGTGTGTGTGTGTCTGTATGTCTTTGTCTGTATGTGTGTGTGTGTGTGTGTGTCCGTCTGGGTATTCTCAGTTAGTCACTCAGTTACTTGTTCGTCAAGGGGAATCCACGCAATGCGAGCTAAGCTCATTATTATCGCGCCTCCTTAACTGGGAATGTATTGCGTGAAATGCATGTTAAGTGTTTTATGTACTGTTGGAATGGCTGTGGATGTGTGTGTAGTCTGTATTTAGCCAATTGGCGACATCGGAAACGAAGGCTTAGGGTGGATCTGTATGGTACCATTCTCACTATAGACGGTACCGTCTCGCCCGAAAGCTTAGGTAGCCATCAGCTTAGGTGAACCATATGATACCCATCTCGCCTTGTACCATTTTTGCCAACCCCAGATGGGACGTCACAACGTCGTCCACTTATTCCAGGTACCTATTTACAGCTAGGTGAACTGAGGCTAACACATGAAAGGAGACAAGCCCAATTTGTCTCCGCCCGGCCGGGGATTGAACCCCCGACCCCTCGTGTGTGAGACGAGAGCTCTACCTACTAGGCTACGGGCTGTGTATGTGTATATGCGTGTATGTGTGTATGTGTCCGTCTGGGTTTGGGTATGTGTGTGTGTGTGTCTGTATGTCTTTGTATGTGTGTGTGTGTGTGTGTGTGTAACTAATTAAGACAGCTTAAGTGTGTGTTGTTGAACCTTTGTCTAGCCCGGCCACCTGTGATTAAACTCTGATGCCCCACGATTTACTGTCCAAACTCCAAAATTAGGACCATATTTTATATATATATATTTACTGTATATATAAACTAAATAAAAAACACGTGATTAAATTATGTAGTAAAATTCGCAGGAAAAGCGAAACCTGTGAACACTAAGCTTTCGTCTAGACGAAAGCTTAGTGTTCACAGGTTTCATTATTCCTGCAAGTCTCTCAGAGTCTCTCTCTCTCTCTCTCTCTCTCTCTCTCTCTCTCTCTCTCTCTCTCTTCCAACTTCCCCTGTGGCTCTCTCTCTCTCTCTCTCTTCCAACTTCCCCTGTGGTAATAATTATCTCCTGTCTGCCCTCAACTCACTTTCTCTGTTGTGTTAATATTTTACACCATATCCTTTATTATCGTATTATTATTATTATTATTATTATTATTATTATTTATTATTATTATTATTATTATTATTATTATTTATTATTTATTAAAAAAAAAAGGAAAAACGGAGAATGGCCTGAGTAAATACATACATTTATTATTTATTATTATTTAGGATTATGACGCGTGTTGACAGTTTATTCTGGCTATCATTAGAAGAGTTTATGGCAATTTAGGAAGCATGTCGAGCAGTAATAGAGGTAAATACTATCTCAATCAACTCTTCAGCTCTCGCAAGCTCTACCTAAGCTGACTGGCATCGTATAGTGATAGCCAGATTTTACTGTCAAATTGCGTCATGATTCTCAAAAGGTTCATCCAGTGAATTATATATGTTCTTACATTTACAGGTATATATTATTATTTTGCTAAAGCGTTGTTTCCACTTAGCGATGTTGATCAATTGTTCAGAATTTATACTGTGTTCGTCCAAGTTTTATTTTGTTTATTTTGCAAGTGTTATATTATAATATATATATATATACTATATACACCATCACCTACTTCGCCTCACGCCCCATTATCGCCACGAAGGAAATCACCCAACTATAGGTTTTCTATTTGTCTTCCTCTTAGTCGGCACCTCCTTCTTCTTCCTCCTCCTCCTCCTCCTCTTCCTCCTCCTCCTCCTCCTCCTCTTCTTCTTCTCGAGGTATAAATCAGAGAGAGAGAGATTTACATAGATACACTGGCCACACAGACTTTACGATCCAAACGAGGTGGTCAGGACTTAATTCTAGATTCTAGTAGAGATGGCATATCCGATAGAAAAGGAGAGAGAGAGAGAGAGAGAGAGAGAGAGAGAGAGAGAGAGAGAGAGAGAGAGAGAGAGCGCGCGCGCGCGCATGACTAATACTGCCACTACTCCCATGTTCTGTTATCATATTTACAAGGGGAAACTTAACCCTTCTCTTATAATTACCACCATAAAGTTTCAACAGACGGGACCCCTAACTTCTGGGAGTGGTGTGAAGTAAGGTATGTGGGAAGGGTGGGGGGGGGGGGGGGTCTGGGGAGGTGGCTGAGGTTTGTATCTTAACCCTATGAGGATTATGATGCAATATAACACTTTATTCTGGGTGTTATTAGACGGGTTTTATTCAGATTAGGAAGGGTATGTAAATGTCAGAGGGTTAATTACGATAGTCTTTACCCTTTTAATTCCCACAGACCTTTCCTAAGCTGTATAAAATCGTCTAATGATTTTTCTATATTCCAACTTACTTCCTCTCGGGCATAGGCTGAGAGCCTTAACATTCACCGCTTTACAATGAACAGTGAAGCCCGTGAGGTCTTGTTCCAGTCTAGGGAGTGAGACATGTGAAGCACGTAGAGTACAACGAGCACCTGCCATCTTGCCTTCACATGAGGCACGGTGCTCACTCATGGCCCGAAACGACCCCATCTCTGAAGCCACCTCGTTCCCGTGCTTCACTGTCTCACCCCCTACACTCGGACTCTCACACTTACACACACACAACGCCACCTGTTGAGCAGATAACTCACCAGGCATTGCACCCCTATAGCATATTTTGAATATGGGAATATTCATACAGTGCTATTTAATCTGGGAACAATGAGGGTATTTTATTGACGTTTCGGTGGGCTTGTGGTAATGCACTGATACCAGGTACAGCACAAATTCCATCCCAATAATATCTTCCCATTGATACATCGGGATTTGAACCCGGGACCTTTGGATTACCAGGCCAGTGGCAAGACCACTCCACCACACCTCCCCATAAGCTAAATAATAGCTAAAATAAACCTAATTATTTGTATCCAACTATAATTGGTGTCATTCCAGTGTTTCTTCACGTATATATTGCCTTTGTCTCCTTCACCCTTATACCATTTGATTCTACCTCTCATATATTTCTCTTCATTTTTCCCCAACTACACCCATTAAGGGGAGATCTCCACTTGAGGGATTGTTTTCTTGACCCCTTTCTCCCTCATGTTTAGCCCCATTGCTTTTGATATTATAAAACGTTTGCCCCATTAGTTTAGCGGTTTTAAGAACTTTCACCCCATATTAAGACCTTTCCTGCAATTCAGGTGTCGATTTTATCCTGACGAGCGATAGCGAGCCTGTAATTTAAGAGGAACCGGCCTTCGGCCGGGAAATTTTTCTACCGAAAAATGTACAAATTTATCTTGAAAGGGACTCGAGGGGGTGTCATTTTAAGCTTGATGGAGGTCTAGGGAACAAACTAAATACCTCCCCTTAAATTGACGTAAACAAAATATACAAAGGAGGATAGCGGACCCTAGCACTTCTATAAAGCCGGTGTCACACGAGCGCTTTTTCCGTCAATTTTTCATGAGCAAGTTTGTCCTCGTATTATTTCGGGACATTTTCGCACTGGTATCGGTAACTAGACTGAAGGTAGATTATGTTAGGCGGCTGAATTCTGATAAAGTGTCATTTTTCAAGCTTCCAGACCGTAATTGCCCGTAAAAATTGCTCGAAAAAGGGCTCGTGTGACTCCGGCTTAACTCTTGTAGTGTGGCAATGAACAGAAAATAGTGGGAAAACAAATTGCGTAACACATTCAGTACCAGGGACGTCCTCTTCATCGTATTCTGGCAGCTATTTGACGATTCAGCTTAGGAAGGACTTTAGCATTAATAAGGCTTCAAACTATCTCAACCAAGTTTTTTAACTACCACAGATCCTTCCTAAGCTGCCTAATATCGTTTAAATACAGCTAGAATAAACAATCACACACGTCGCTGGGACTCAGAGGGTTAAACTTGGCGATATTTTCACTTTCCCGCGGTATTTATATGTTCGAATATCGAAATGTTGAACGAGAATTATTTTATAGTGTGTTCCGCATGAATAAACAAACATGCGGCTTTAATTAACTTTCTTTCTAAGCGGGTGGTGTGTACATTGGTTCGAATCATTATATATCACGTAGAATATATAATTATCATATATACACAAACACCATAAACTTCACATAGACAAAGTAAACACGGGAAGAGAGAGACCCCTACCGTTTTCTATAACTCTTGTAGCTTGCCAGACAAGTGGGGACACTAATTGATAACAAGTCTTCGCTATTTTCACTCTGCGATAGGCGCTCTCTCCTTTCTACGTTATATATTTTACAGAATTTTACAACCAGCTCTCATTTTCGACCCGAATTTTACAACCAGCTCTCATTTTCGACCCGAATTTTACAACCAGCTCTAATTTTCGACCCGAATTTTACAACCAGCTCTAATTTTCGACCCGAATTTTACAACCAGCTCTCATTTTCGACCCGAATTTTACAACCAGTTCTCATTTTCGACCCGAATTTTACAACCAGCTCTCATTTTCGACCCGAATTTTACAGCCAGCTCTCATTTTCGACCCGAATTTTACAACCAGCTCTCATTTTCGACCCGAATTATTATATAAATGGTACCGTTTATTTTAGAAAGTATACCAAATTAACCCTATGAAGATTATGACGCATTTTGGCAGTTTACTCTGGCTATCCTTAGACGATTTTATACAGCTTAGGGGAAGGATCTGAGGGAATTATGAGGGTCAAGACTATCTCGATCAACGCTCTCCCGTCCATATATTCTTCCTAATCTGACTAAACTCGTCTAATAATTGCCAGAGGTGTGTTTATTAGTCACGTTTCTTGCTAATTTCGAATACTTCCATATCACGTGGAATATAAGACGAAGAAATATACTATCACTATTAACCCCTTCTGTTACCGGAAACGTCTTTTGAGTTTCTTCTAGCCATATTCAGAGGATTTTGTTCAGTTTAAGAAAGATCTGTGGTAGCAAAAAAATAGTTAAGTTAGAGTTCGAAGCCTGATCATTGCTGGAAGGACCTTTTTAAATTTAATAAAATTGTCTAATAGTAGCCAGAATAAAGTTAAATGGACGACACCGGTAATGAAGGGGTTAAGGGGAGGTATTTAGTTTGTTCCCTAGACCTCCATCAAGCTTAAAATTACACCCCCTTGAGTCCCTTTCAAGATAAATTTGTACATTTTTCGGTAGAAAAATGTTCCACTTAATTACAGGCTCGCTATCGCTCGCCAGGATAAAATCGACACCTGAATTGCACGAAAGGTCTTAATATGGGGTGAAAGTTCTTAAAATCGCTAAACTAATGGGGTAAAAGTTGTATAATATCAAAAGCAATGGGGCTAAATATGAGGGAGAAAGGGGTCAAGAAAAAAATCCCTCAAGTGGAGATCTACCCTTAAGTTCACGTTGACACAGTTTACACGGCAGAAAGAACCTTTATCTGGCCATTCTATATAGGTAGGCTGGAAAACGTGACCTCTAGCCTCTGTAGCTCAAAATGGGCTGGAGCAAATGGGCTGTACATTTCCACACCTATTCCCTGGCTGACGTGTCCTCACAAATGGTGAACATAGTAGCTCGATTACTCGTTATTTAGTTACAGTGGTTAAGAGTCACGAATTATGACGTACCTATAATGATTGGACTAGTTCTTCTATAATGATTGGACTATAGTTCTTCTATAATGATTGGACTAGTTCTTCTATAATGATTGGACTAGTTCTTCTATAATGATTGGACTATAGTTCTATAATTATTGGACTATAGTTCTTCTATAATGATTGGACTATAGGTCTTCTATAATGATTGGACTATAGTTCTATAATGATTGGACTATAGTTATTCTATAATGATTGGACTATAGTTCTTCTATAATGATTGGACTATAGTTCTTCTATAATGATTGGACTATAGTTCTATAACGATTGGACTATAGTTCTTCTATAATGATTGGACTATAGGTCTTCTATAATGATTGGACTATAGTTCTATAATGATTGGACTATAGTTATTCTATAATGATTGGACTATAGTTCTTCTATAATGATTGGACTATAGTTCTTCTATAATGATTGGACTATAGGTCTTCTATAATGATTGGACTATAGTTCTTCTATAATGATTGGACTATAGGTCTTCTATAATGATTGGACTATAGTTCTATAATGATTGGACTATAGTTATTCTATAATAATTGGACTATAGTTCTTCTATAATGATTGGACTATAGTTCTTCTATAATGATTGGACTATAGTTCTTCTATAATGATTGGACTATAGTTCTTCTATAATGATTGGACTATAGTTCTTCTATAATGATTGGACTATAGTTCTATAATGATTGGACTATAGTTCTATAATGATTGGACTATAGTTCTTCTATAATGATTGGACTATAGTTCTTCTATAATGATTGGACTAGTTCTATAATGATTGGACTATAGTTCTATAATGATTGGACTATAGTTCTATAATGATTGGACTATAGTTCTTCTATAACTATTGTAGTTATGCTAAAGAAAAAAGTGGACACAAAATAATATAACAATTAATACATCAACGTGTGAAAGCCAAGTGATACCATTTCTGTGATATTTACACTTCGCCATTTACGTTTCATGACGAATTATATTTACATTTTTGGACGCGAATTGATGTAAAGCTTGTTTTATTACCAAATATATAGAGCATTTTCCATATAATCGTCTCTTTAAAATGAATTATCATGCAACATGCAAAATATATTTAAAGCAAATGTTTATTTTGTTTCTTGATAATTTTGCCTTTTTAGCTTGAATATTTATATACCATGTTGTATATACAGTATTATACAGTATATACAGTATATACTGTATATACTGTATTATACAGTATATACAGTATATACAGTATATACAGTATATACAGTATATACAGTGTATACAGTATATACAGTATATACAGTATTATACAGTATATACAATATAATACTGTATATACTGTATATACAGTATATACAGTATTATACAGTGTATACAGTATATACAATATTATACAGCATATACAATATATACTGTATATACTGTATATACTGTATATACAGTGTATACAGTATATACAGTATATACAGTATATACTGTATATACAGTGTATACAGTGTATACAGTGTATACAGTATATACAGTATTATACAGTATATACAGTATATACAGTGTATACTGTATATACAGTATAATACAGTGTATACAGTATATACAGTATATACAGTATATACAGTATATACAGTATATACAGTATATACAGTATAATACAGTGTATACTGTATATACAGTATATACAGTGTATACAGTATATACAGTATAATACAGTGTATACTGTATATACAGTATATACAGTATATACAGTATATACAGTATATACTGTATATACAGTATATACAGTATATACAGTATAATACAGTGTATACTGTATATACAGTATATACAGTGTATACAGTATATACAGTATATACAGTGTATACAGTATATACAGTATATACAGTATATACAGTATATACTGTATATACAGTGTATACAGTATATACTGTATATACAGTATATACAGTATATACAGTATATACAGTATATACAGTGTATACAGTATATACAGTATATACAGTATTATACAATATAATACTGTATATACTGTATATACAGTGTATACAGTATATACAGTATTATACAGTATATACAGTATATACAGTATATACAGTATATACAGTAAATACAGTGTATACTGTATACAGTATATACAGTGTATACAGTATATACAGTATATACAGTATATACAGTATATACAGTATATACAGTATAATACAGTGTATACTGTATATACAGTATATACAGTGTATACAGTATATACAGTATATACAGTATATACAGTATATACTGTATATACAGTATATACAGTATATACTGTATATACAGTATATACAGTATATACAGTGTATACAGTATATACAGTATATACAGTATTATACAATATAATACTGTATATACTGTATATACAGTGTATACAGTATATACAGTATTATACAGTATATACAGTGTATACATATACAGTATATACAGTATATACAGTATATACAGTATAATACAGTGTATACTGTATATACAGTATATACAGTATATACCTGTATACAGTATATACAGTGTATACAGTATATACAGTATATACAGTATAATATACAGTATATACAGTATATACAGTATAATATACAGTATATACAGTATAATATACAGTATATACAGTATAATATACAGTATATACAGTATATACAGTATAATATACAGTATAATACTGTATATACTGTATATACAGTATATACAATATTATACAGTATATACAGTATAATACAGTATATACAGTATATACAGTATTATACAGTGTATACAGTATATACAATATTATACAGTATATACAGTATATACAATATACTGTACAGTATTATACAGTATTATACAGTATATACAGTGTATACAGTATATACAGTATATACAGTATATACTGTATATACAGTGTATACAGTATATACAGTATTATACAGTATATACAGTATATACAGTATAATACAGTGTATACTGTATATACAGTATATACGGTATACAGTATATACAGTATATACGGTATACATTATAATATACAGTATATACGGTATACATTATAATATACAGTATCCTATATATACAGTATATACAGTATATACATTTCTATTACAGTATATACTGTACAGTGTATACAGTATATACACTATATACAGTATATACACTATATCTAGATATATACAGTATATACTGTATATACTGTATATACAGTATATACTGTATATACTGTATATACAGTATATACAGTATATACAGTATATACAGTATATACAGTTATACAGTATATGTTTTTAAACAAAATATTAGTCACCGTTCCTGATAATCTTTTTTCTTGTATAACCCGATATATATAGAATTGACATTTACATATATATTGCTAATGTATTGTTTGTTTCTTTACATTTATTTTTAATCGAACGACTTTATAACATGAATAATAATATATTCGTGTGATTCAATATTGTATAGAATCTCTCTCGCTCTCGCTCTCTCTCTCTCTCTCTCTCTCTCTCTCTCTCTCTCTCTCTCTCTCTCTCTCTCTCTCTCTCTCTCTCTCTCTCTCTCTCTCTCTCTCTCTCTCTCTCTCTCTCTCTCTCTCTCTCTCTCTCTCTCCCTCCCCCTCCCTCTCTCCCTCAGTGTTGTGGAGGGGGAGACTGGTAAGAATATTTAATGAACTTCTTCACAAGTCCCCCTCGTCTTTTTCATGCATAACTCGTGTCTTCCTCCACATATTAGTTGGGGGACTTTCACAGCACCTGGTCCACGTATTTCCTCCTTGGGGTAATATCGGTACCACTGCGGCAGTTTCGTCTTGCGCGGGGAAGTTTAATCGTCTTATCTTGGCTACCAACAGGCGATTTTAACACCTTGGAATACAAACGAGTACATAGGAAATCAAGCAACAACAGTTATTGAGACCCCTCGATCTTACTTGCTCTGTAAGTTACCGCTGTACGATGGATGTCTTTTTTGTTTGTATTTTACTCTGGTCATACGTCAGTTTCAACCCCCATCGGAATACGATGAGATGTATTTGTTTTCTTAGTATTCGTTTAACTCCTTCCGAATACAATACGATAAGATGTATTTGTTTTCTTAGTATTCGTTTAACTCCTTCCGAATACAATACGATAAGATGTATTTGTTTTCTTAGTATTCGTTTAACTCCTTCCGAATACAATAATCGTGTTTAATATTCTTATTTTGGCTAACAACAGACGGTTTTAACACCTTGGAATGCGATGAGATTTCCTATTCTGTCCAGCTGTCGAACCCAAGAACTAGCAAATTGTATCAGTCATTCTTCTACTCAACAAGTTAGTGAACTCTGGACTCTCGCCTTCAATCAATCTTTCCTTCTTCCTAGGGCTTACACTCTCTCTCTCTCTCTCTCTCTCTCTCTCTCTCTCTCTCTCTCTCTCTCTCAAGAAACAACGACATTGGAGCTTGACTACACCGCGCGCCCTCCAGGTTCTATAGAGATACTGAGGGGGTTTGGGGGGCTGGGGGGGGGGGGGGTTCCGACACAAAAATGGCCAAACAAACAGAGGGCCATTTGGGTGTGGAGTTTGGAGGGTTCGATTCCGCGCCAGCCAGAGAGACCGATGTGGATTTCCTTGCTTTATTTGTCGAGTATTTTTATCTTTCTTCTCGCTCTTTGTATTTGTCTTTAGAATTCTTTTGTCACTATACTCTGGTTCAAATAAGTAGGCCTGAAATCCTGAACCCTAACCTCTGTAACTTTAAAAAGGACTAGAGCAGATGGGTTGTTCATGTCCACACCTTTTCCCTGGCTATCCTCCCCGATTGGTAGAAATGGTAGCTTGATAACTCTAGTAGTTTGTGAGTTGTAGAGGGTAATGGTCAAGAGTGTTTGGCCTACTCACTTGGAACAGAGTATAGTGGAGTGGTAAGGCTTGTGTGTGTGTGTGTTTCTATGTGTAGTCTGTTCGCTGTAGGTAGGCGAGAAATCATTAAGGGGAGGTTTTTAGTGTGTCTCCTAGACTTCCATCAAGCTTGAAATTACACCCCCTTGACCCCCTTTCAAGATAAATTTGTACATTTTTCGGCAGAAAAAATTTCCGGCCAAAGGCCGGATCCTCTTAAATTACAGGCTTGCTATCGTTCGCCAGGAAAACATCGACACCTAAATGGGACGAAAGGTCTTAACAGTGACATAAATGGGGTGAAAGTTTGTAAAATCGCCAAACTAATGGGCCGAACGTCTTAAAATCTCAAAAGCAATGGGGCTAAACATGAGGGAGAAAGGGGCAAAGAAAAAAATCTCTCAAGTGGAAATCTCCCCTTAACTCTATCCTCTGTAACCTAAAAAAGGCTAGAGCAAATTGGCTGTAAATATACAAATCTATTCCTTGACTGACTCTTCCCAAATGGTAGAAATATTAGCTGGATTACTCTAGTCGTTTGTGAGTTACAGAGGCTAGAGGTTATGATGTCTAGCCTACTTACAGCGAATAAACTATAGTATTTAGAGCTACGGAATGTATTTGTTGTTAGATTAACCCTTTGAAGCTCTGACGCGTTTTAGCAGTTTATTTTGGCTATCACCGCACGATTTTATGCAGCTTAGGAAGTATCCGTGGGTATTAAAAGGGTAAATACTATCTCAATCAACCCTCTGACTTCCATATACCGTTACTAATCTGAATAAAATCGTCTAATAGTAGCCAAAAACAGAACAGAAACGCGTATTGGAGCTTGAAAGGGTTAATTTGATCCTATACTCTGTTTTATTTTAGCTGACGGTAAATTGAATCCCATAGAAGCTGATTTATCTAAACTTAATGGCAAAATATGAAACTACTATGTCTCTGTATCATGTCAAATCCAAATGTTTATAATTAACACCATATTTATCTACAAAAGCGTTGTAATAGCGCAAACACACACACACACACACACACACACACACACACACACACACACACACACACACCTCCCCGTGGCGTAACTGATAGCGCGTCTGGCTCACAACCAGAAGGTCCCGGGTTCGAGACCCGGGCGGGGAAGAGACATTTGGGCAAGTCTCCTAACGGTGTAGCCTCTGTTCACCTAGCAGTATAAATAGGAACCTGGTGTAAGTGGACGAAGTTGTGACGTCCCATCTGGGGTTGGTGATCGGTTACAAGGTGAGATGGGTATCGTACTGGTCAACCTAAGCTACTGGTCAACCTAAGCCTTCGGGTGAGACTGGTACCGTAGTGAGAATGGTACCGTACAGATTCACCCTAAGCCTTCGTTTCCAGATGTCGCCAATTGGCTAAAATACAGACTACACACACATCCACAGCCATTCCAACGATACATAAACTCTTAACATGCATTTCACGCAATACATTCCCAGTTAAGGAGGCGCGATAATAATGAGCTTAGCTCGCATTGCGTGGATTCCCCTTGACGAACAAGCAAGTGAGTGAATTACACACACACACACACACACACACACACACACACACACACACACACAGAGGGAAGGAGCTCCTCTGTCAACACACTCGACAAACACACTCATTAAGGAGGGAGCCCAGACACAGAAACCTTACACGTGTAAATATCAACCCAGACCCCGAATAGATAAACACAGAACAGGACGTAGACAAAGAAAGGGAGGTGAAATGGTAGACGTAAACAGGCAGATGAGGAAGGGTAAACGTAAACAGGGGAGGAAGGGTAAACTTATATAAACAGGGGAGAAAGGGTAAACGTAAACAGATGAGGAAGGGTAAACTTATATAAACAGGGGAGAAAGGGTAAACGTAAACAGATGAGGAAGGGTAAACTTATATAAACAGATGAGGAAGGGTAAACTTATATAAACAGATGAGGAAGGGTAAACTTATATAAACAGATGAGGAAGGGTAAACGTAAACAGATGAGGAAGGGTAAACGTATATAAACAGATGAGGAAGGGTAAACTTATATAAAGAGGGGAGGAAGGGTAAACTTATATAAAGAGGGGAGGAAGGGTAAACTTATATAAACAGATGAGGAAGGGTAAACGTAAACAGGGGAGGAAGGGTAAACGTAAACAGATGAGGAAGGGTAAACGTATATAAACAGATGAGGAAGGGTAAACTTATATAAACAGGGGAGGAAGGGTAAACGTAAACAGATGAGGAAGGGTAAACTTATATAAACAGATGAGGAAGGGTAAACTTATATAAACAGATGAGGAAGGGTAAACGTAAACAGGGGAGGAAGGGTAAACTTAAACAGATGAGGAAGGGTAAATGTATATAAACAGATGAGGAAGGGTAAACGTAAACAGGGGAGGAAGGCTAAACTTATATAAACAGATGAGGAAGGGTAAACTTATATAAACAGATGAGGAAGGGTAAACGTAAACAGATGAGGAAGGGTAAACATATAAACAGATGAGGAAGGGTAAACGTAAACAGATGATGAAGGGTAAACATAAACAGATGAGGAAGGGTAAACGTAAGCAGATGAGGAAGGGTAAACGTAAACAGATGAGGTAGGGTAAACATATAAACAGATGAGGAAGGGTAAACGTAAACAGATGAGGTAGGGTAAACATATAAACAGATGAGGAAGGGTAAACATAAACAGATGAGGAAGGGTAAACGTAAACAGATGAGGAAGGGTAAACTTATATAAACAGATGAGGAAGGGTAAACGTAAACAGATGAGGAAGGGTAAACGTAAACAGGGGAGGAAGGGTAAACTTATATAAACAGATGAGGAAGGGTAAACGTAAACAGATGAGGAAGGGTAAACGTAAACAGATTTTGAAGGGTAAACATATAAACAGATGAGGAAGGGTAAACGTAAACAGATGAGGAAGGGTAAACGTAAACAGATGAGGAAGGGTAAACATATAAACAGATGAGGAAGGGTAAACGTAAACAGATGAGGAAGGGTAAACGTAAACAGATGAGGAAGGGTAAACGTAAACATATAAAACAATGAGGAAGGGTAAACGTAAACAGATGAGGAAGGGTAAACGTAAACAGGGGAGGAAGGGTAAACTTATATAAACAGATGAGGAAGGGTAAACGTAAACAGATGAGGAAGGGTAAACGTAAACAGATTTTGAAGGGTAAACATATAAACAGATGAGGAAGGGTAAACGTAAACAGATGAGGAAGGGTAAACGTAAACAGATGAGGAAGGGTAAACATATAAACAGATGAGGAAGGGTAAACGTAAACAGATGAGGAAGGGTAAACGTAAACAGATGAGGAAGGGTAAACATATAAACAGATGAGGAAGGGTAAACGTAAACAGATGAGGAAGGGTAAACGTAAACAGATGAGGAAGGGTAAACTTATATAAACAGATGAGGAAGGGTAAACTTATATAAACAGATGAGGAAGGGTAAACATATAAACAGATGAGGAAGGGTAAACATATAAACAGATGAGGAAGGGTAAACATATAAACAGATGAGGAAGGGTAAACGTAAACAGATGAGGAAGGGTAAACTTATATAAACAGATGAGGAAGGGTAAACTTATATAAACAGATGAGGAAGGGTAAACTTATATAAACAGGGGAGAAAGGGTAAACGTAAACAGATGAGGAAGGGTAAACGTATATACACAAATGAGGAAGGGTAAACTTATATAAACAGGGGAGAAAGGATAAACGTAAACAGATGAGGAAGGGTAAACTTATATAAACAGATGAGGAAGGGTAAACGTAAACAGGGGAGGAAGGGTTGACGTAATAAACAAAGAGAGGTGAAAGGGAAATCAATAAACCTTACATATAGGATAATAGATAGATAATAGATAGATAATAAATAGATAATAGATAGATAGCAAACTACAGTCCGTTCATTCTGGGTAGAGCAGAAATTGTAACCTCTAACCTCTATAACTCAAGATTGAACAGGGTAATCTAGCTATTTTATCTACCATTTGGGAAAAGTCAGTCAGAGTTTAGGTGTGGAAATTTACCGGCCTTTTGTTCTAGCCCTTTTTGAGTTACAGAGGTTAGGGGTTGTTGCTGTTCCTCAGGCTGTCTGGCCGAGCAGCCCCAAGGTCCCGAGCAAGGCCAAGGCCATAACCGAGCGCCCCCACAGAACCCTCCCAGCTTACCACTAATAATGCCCAGGTGACCGAAGTTACAGAGGTTAGGGGTTGTGATATCTGTCCTACTTATCATGAACAGGCTATAGACATTTGGGAGTGAAGATGAATAGTAGAGCAGTAGCGAGGAAAAGAAGTGGATAATTAGACACATATATTAGGAACACTCAAGATACAGGTAAACATTCAAAGCACAGGTGAATAGCTTTAATACTATTATTTTTAAGGGGAGATTTCCACCTGGAGGATTTTTTTCTGGACCCCTTTCTCCCTCATGTTTAGCCCCGTTGCTTTTGAGATTTTAAGACGTTCGCCCCATTATTTTGACGATTTTAAGAACTTTCGACCCATTTCTGTCAATTTTAAGACCTTTCGTGCCATTTAGGTGTCGATTTTATCCTGGCGAGCGATAGCGAGCCTGTAATATAAGAGGAACCGAACCGGCTTTCAGCCGGGACATTTTTCTACCGAAAAATGTACAAATTTATCTTGAAAGAGGGTCAAGGGGGTGACATTTTAAGATTGCTGGAGGAGTAGAAAACAAACTAAAAACCTCCCCTTAAAAGTCGTTCTTAACCCCAATAACCAACCCCCCAAATGAAATGTATGAAAATATGCGACCCTCCCAGGATACCTCTTACAGAATGTACACGCTCTAACCATTAAGACAGTTTACATCAGATAAATAAACAGTGTTGTGTTAATAAACAGTGTTGTGTTAATAAACAGTGTTGTGTTAATAAACAGTGTTGTGTTAATAAACAGTGTTGTGTTAATAAACAGTGTTGTGTTAATAAACAGTGTTGTGTTAATAATCAGTGTTGTGTTAATAAACAGTGTTGTGTTAATAAACAGTGTTGTGTTAATAATCAGTGTTGTGTTAATAAACAGTGTTGTGTTAATAAACAGTGTTGTGTTAATAAACAGTGTTGTGTTAATAACAGTGTTGTGTTAATAAACAGTGTTGTGTTAATAATCAGTGTTGTGTTAATAAACAGTGTTGTGTTAATAAACAGTGTTGTGTTAATAAACAGTGTTGTGTTAATAAACAGTGTTGTGTTGTGTTAATAAACAGTGTTGTGTTAATAAACAGTGTTGTGTTAATAAACAGTGTTGTGTTAATAACAAATAAACACAGGGGTAAGGGCAATTAGTTTTTGTTTTCAAAATAATCCACCTAGCATTAAGAAAGGATAAATGCAGACACAATAAAGACAGACACAATAAATACAGACACAATAAATACAGACACAATAAATACAGACACAATAAATACAGACACATACAGTACATTAAGGGGAGGTTTTTAGTTTGGTCCCTAGATATCCATCAAGCTTAAGATTACTCCCCCTTGAGCCCCTTTCAAGATAAATTTGTACATTTTTCGGTAGAAAAATGTCCCGGCTGAAAGCCGGTTCCTCTTAAATAACAGGCTCGCTATCGCTCGCCAGGATAAAATCGACACCTAAATGGCACGAAAGGTCTTAAAATTGACAGAAATGGGTCGAAAGTTCTTAAAATCGTCAAAATAATGGGGCGAACGTCTTAAAATTAGAAAAGCAATGGGGCTAAACATGAGGGAGAAAGGAGTCAAGAAAAAAATCCCTCAAGTGGATATCTCCCCTTAAGATACATTAGGCTACTCAGTGGGCAGTTGGGTCTGAGTACATAATTAGATTGATATCCAATATTCGATAAATGGATATGTAATCGTAGTCATGTACTTAACTGTCTTGATGGTGTAATGGTTAGAGTGTTTAAGATCTGTTTGTGGTAACCCTGGTTCGAATCCCAGGTAGATCACATCTATCTATCTATCTATTGCCTGACGCCGTGATCCCCGAAGGGGTGGCCACGAACGAACCGCCCCCATGCACCTCTGTCCCCAGTCAGTCGACGCCCCTCCCCCCAACCAGCACCACCTTCGTTCATGTACTTCCTCACTCCATCCTTCCACCTCATATTCGGTCTACCTCTCCCCCTCTGTCCCTCCACCTCGCTCTCATACACCCTCTTAGTCATTCTCTCGCTTTCCATACGTTCCATATGGCCGAACCATCTCAAGTTGTTCCTTTTCACACTTTCCAGCACATCTACCTCCACACCACACCTCCTTCTTACTTCCTCATTAGTCTGTCTATCCCTCCATGTAACTCCGCACGCACTCCTTAAGTAATTCATTTCCACTGCTCTCACTCTTGGTCTGAGTCTCTCAACCAACGTCCATGCTTCGCTTCCGTAAGTCAGTGTCGGGATTACCACACTGTCATGCAAGGACTTCTTCACTTCCATACTGACCACCCTATTTTTTGTTACTGCTTTTAGCGTTCCTACAACCCTCTTCCCCTGTTGTACCCTCTCCCGCACCTCTTCATCCATAGTCCCATCTTTACTCAACACACTGCCCAGATACTTAAAAGAGTTGACGATCTCCATAGCCTGACCGTTCAGCTTCACCTCACACTCTGTGACTTCACCCCTTTCGAAGACCATAACCTTGCTCTTCCCCGTATTTACCTTCAAATTCCGTTTTTCGCACACTGTTCCAAACTCATTTACCAGACCCTGCAACTCCCATTCATTATCACTCATCAGAACTGTATCATCCGCAAACAGCAGTATAGGTAGCTTCCACTCAATTCCCTCCCTTTTCAGCGATACACCAACATCCACTGCTCTTGATAGTATTTCTTTCATAACTCCATCCATATATACAGTAAACAACCACGGGGACATCACACACCCCTGTTTCAAACCAACATTCAGGTCAAAGAACTCGCTCTGCTCACTCTGTTTAAGATCTGTTTGTGGTAACCCTGGTTCGAATCCCAGGTAGATCACATGCTTTCATAAATTTCATTGGGAGGTGTTGGGAGTGAAAAGATTAAATTAGATTATAAATACAGACAAAGTGAATGCAAAGTGAATGCAGACAAAGTGAATGCAAACATAATATGCTAAATATAGACACAATGAATGCAGACATATTATTGAACCAGCCAAACAAATGCATTTTCTTCCTACTTTACTGATTATGTCGTGTCTGTGTCACTCATGTACCGGTAACTGCAAAGTGAATAATAACCTAGCCTAATGATGAAATAACGCCGCTACATTATTAACGTTCACGGCCATCTGTTATTCATTTACATACTAAACAGCGCAACCAGGGCGTGAAATTACTTTGACATGCCACTCTTTACTGACCTGTCTGTTGTGGTGGTGGTGTAGTGGTGTTGTGATGAGTAGTGTTGTAGTTGTGATGAGTGATGTGCAATTACTTTGACATACTGCTCTTTACTGACCTGTCTGTTGTGGTGTAGTGGTGTTGTGATTAGTAGTGTTGTAGTTGTGATGAGTGATGTTGTGCAATTACTTTGACATACTGCTCTTTACTGACCTGTCTGTTGTGGTGTTGTGGTGTAGTGGTGTTGTGATTAGTAGTGTTGTAGTTGTGATGAGTGATGTTGTGCAATTACTTTGACATACTGCTCTTTACTGACCTGTCTGTTGTGGTGTTGTGGTGGTGGTGTAGTGGTGTTGTGATGAGTAGTGTTGTAGTTGTGATGAGTGATGTTGTGCAATTACTTTGACATGCTACTCTTTACTGACCTGTCTGTTGTGGTGGTGTGAGTGGTGTATGGTGTTGGTGTTGTGTGGTGTGGTGGTGATTGGTGTTGGTGTTGTGGTGAGTGTTTTGTGGTGGTGATGGTGAGTGGTGTTGTATTGGTGATGATTGATGTTGTGAAATTACTTTGACATGCCACACTTTACTGACCTGTCTGTTGTGGTGGTGTGAGTGGTGTTCTGGTGATGTAGTGATGAGTTGTGATGGTGTTGTTTGGTGTTCATAAGGGATATTGTTATGGTGAGTGGTGTTGTAATGATGAGTTTTATTGTGATGGTGGTGGTGAGTGGTGGTGTGGTGTTGTTATGGTGGTGGTGAGTGTTGTGGTGATGAGCGGTGGTGAGTGGTCGGTTCTGTTCCACTTAGCCCTCTGAGGATCGATGACGCATTTCTTTTGGGGGTTTCTGGCTACTATTAGACGATATTATTCAGATTAGGAAGGGTATATGGAGGTCAGAGGGTTGATTGAGATAGTATTTACCCTTTTAATACCCACATATCCTTCCTAAGCTGCATAACATCGTCTAATTATAGCCAAAATAAAAGTGATAAAACGCGTCAGAGCTTCAAGGGGTTAATCATTTGCATATCAAAATGATCGCGCTAATAATTTATAGATATTCAACGTTTATACTGAAATGCTAATAAATAAATGGGTACGGAATCTACTTGAATTAACCAGCTTTGAATAGAAAATGGGGAAAAAGGGAATGGCATGACTATCTTAAAGTATAATGGGTAACTTGATCTTTTTCTCATTGATTATGGATCACTTACGTCGGGGCCTTGACTGTGTTATCTGAGGGGTCACCAGGAACAGCTGTTCTGGTACACACACACACACACACACACACACACACACACACACACACACACACACACACACACACACACACACACACACACACACACACACACACACACACACACACACACACACACACACACACACTTCACTCACTCACATGGACATACATACCCACCCAAACTTACCGATATATATATATATATATATATATATATATATATATATATATATATATATATATATATATATATATATATATAATATATATACAGTATATATATAACTCAACCAATTGACCATTTCAACCAGTAGCTCTCAACCAGTACCAAATCAACCAATACTGTTAGGTTAGGTTAGTACTATATTTTGGCACTGGTTTGGTTTGACACTGGTAGAGAGCTACTGGTTGAAATGGTTGATGTCCGGGAACCGTTTTGTTCTATTGTTTCCATGTACAAATGTTAACAGTTATGCCCACCATTACTCTTCCATGTGTGGCGTTTTATTATATTTGAACACTCTCTATTTATGTATTTATATACCTATTTATATATTTACCTATTATACAATATACCCGTGCAAAACAAGACCTACCTATCCAGCCAATTCAAACCCATCCAGTTATTTTATATTCCAGGGACTACAGCGCCCTCTCCACCCAGAACAGCCTCTCCAAAACCCAGGATATACGACCCTTGCACAAATATTGGCTATTGCATTTCCTCGCCCTACTATTTCCGCTTAACTGGAATGCACTTTGATTTTTATATATTTTTTTTTCGTGATTGTATATTTTACCGGTGGCGAGTTATTTTTTGTGACTTCAGCAATACTTACACGATTTTAAGCAGTTTGGGAAGGGTCTATGATAGCCAAAAGGATTAATTAAGGCATTCTGTAGTACATTAATTGCTAGACATACTTCCTAAGCTGAACTAAATCGTCTTGCAGTTGTCGAAATATAATAAGAGTGTCGCTGTTACTGAATGGGTTAAAAGGACACTCTCCACAGCGAATTATCTCTATTTTCTTGGTTCATGGTAAATCCACTATATGATCCACAACCCTCCACTCCTTGATCCACTACCCTCCACTCCTTGATCTACCAGCCTCCACACCTTGATCCACCACCCTCCACCCCTTGATCCACCACCCTCCCTCCCTTGATCTACCACCCTCCACCCCTTGATCCACCCCCACCACCCCTTGATCCACCACCCACCACCCATTGATCCACCCCCACCACTCCTTGATCCACCACCCTCCACCCCTTGATCCACCACCCTCTACCCCTTGATCCACCACCCTCCACCCCTTGATCCACCACCCTCCACCCGTTGATCCACCACCCTCTACCCCTAGATCCAACTCCCTCCACCCCTTGATCCACCACCCTCCACCCCTTGATCCACCACTATCCACCCCTTGATCCACCTCCCTCCACCCCTTGATCCACCACCCTCCACCCCTTGATCCACCACCCTCCACCCCTTGATCCACCACCCTCCATCCCTTGATCCACCCCCTCCACCTCTTGATCCACCATCCTCCACACCTTGATCCACCCCTTGATCCACCTATCTCCACCCCTTGATCAACCACCCTCCACCCCTTAATCCACCACCCTCCACCCCTTGATCCACCTCTTTCCACCCCTTGATCAACCACCCACCACCCCTTGATCCACCACCCTCCACCCCTTGATCCACCTCTCACCACCCTTGATCAACCCCCCTCCACCCCTTGATCCACCTCTCTCCACCCCTTGATCAACCACCCTCCACCCCTTGATCCACCACCCTCCACCCCTTGATCCACCTCCCTCCACCCCTTGATCCACCACCCTCCACCCCTTGATCCATCTCTCTCCACCCCTTGATCCACCCTCTCCACCCTTTGATCCACCAGCCTCCACCCCTTGATCCACCACCCTCCACCCCTTGATCCACCACCCTCCACCCCTTGATCCACCACCCTCCACCCCTTGATCCACCACCCTCCACCCCTTGATCCGCCTCTCTCCACCCCTTGATCAACCACCCTCCACCCCTTGATCCACCTCTCTCCACCCCTTGATCAACCACCCTCCACCCCTTGATCCACCACCCTCTACCCCTTGATCCACCTCCCTCCACCACCCTCCACCCCTTGATCCATCTCTCTCCACCCCCTCCACCCTTTGATCCACTAGCCTCCACCCCTTGATCCAGCACCCTCCACCCTTTGATCCACCAGCCTCCACCACCCCCCACCCCTTGATCCACCACCCTCCACCCCTTGATCCACCACCCTCCACCCCTTGATCCACCCCTTACCACCACAGCGGGTAAAGGCAACTTTGATCCTTTTGACAACCTCCTCTGAAATATCTGACACATTTTTATCAAAGGTGTATTTGAATTTCATAAGGCAGACGAGAAAACGAGTTTTATTCCCGGGTATGTAGAAGATTGAGAAACACACACCGGCACACGTTCACAGACACACGCACACGGCTACACACACACACGGCTCCATACATACATAAAGACACACACACAGACACACGCACACGGATACATACACACACAGATACACGCACACAGCTACACACACGTGCGCATACATATACTCACAGGTAAGGTATACATATTGGCCGCTCATACGTAATAGCGTGCATAAGCATATGCACGGCTATGCAGATAAATTCCTTACCGACATTAATTATATGTGCAAGGATACATGTAGGCGCCAGCTTATTTATATATATATATATACTGTATATATATATATATATATATATATATATATATATATATATATATATTATATATAATATGTATGTATGTAGCCTGTATATTGTATACCATTATACTAATATACAGTATAAGCATGTGTTTTCGTGAGAGAGAGACAGACAGAGAGAGAGAGAGAGCGCAAATGAAAGCAAGAAAGAAAACAAAACTCCCTCCTTAGTACCCTCTCATTGCTTCACAAATGACCCTGGTGCTGCTCCTAATCCTGGTAAGGTAGACCCAGGTTACGGTATAATGGAGGCACCGTACATTACCCTGTGCTTTGGTAAGGTAGACCCAGGTTACGGTATAATGGAGGCACCGTACATTACCCTGTGCTTTGGTAAGGTAGACCCAGGTTACGGTATAATGGAGGCACCGTACATTACCCTGTGCTTTGGTAAGGTAGACCCAGGTTACGGTATAATGGAGGCACCTTACATTACCCTGTGCTTTGGTAAGGTAGACCCAGGTTACGGTATAATGGAGGCACCGTACATTACCCTGTGCTTTGGTAAGGTAGACCCAGGTTACGGTATAATGGAGGCACCGTACATTACCCTGTGCTTTGGTAAGGTAGACCCAGGTTACGGTATAATGGAGGCACCGTACATTACCCTGTGCTTTGGTAAGGTAGACCCAGGTTACGGTATAATGGAGGCACCGTACATTACCCTGTGCTTTGGTAAGGTAGACCCAGGTTACGGTATAATGGAGGCACCGTACATTACCCTGTGCTTTGGTAAGGTAGACCCAGGTTACGGTATAATGGAGGCACCGTACATTACCCTGTGCTTTGCCTCGGGGACCATCCTTGTAAGAAGGTTCATACCACCCAGTGTTTTGTTTATTATAAAACTGGTCTGGCACCTTTAGAAATTATTGTTTTCACCGGGAGAACTAGGACCTGGGAATCTTTTGCTGGGGACTCCAGATGGGCCTGGGTCTGTGGGTATTTCTCCTGGACGATCTAGATGTGTGTGATTTTGTGTTTTGTTTTTACTTGTTTTTTCTGATGTGTTGTGATGTCCCTGTTCGGGCTCTGTCTCTAGTCGGCCACCCCCATAAAAAAAAAAAAAAAAAAAAAAAAAAAGGAAAACTGGGGAGGGTGCCAGAGTACATACATACATACATACATACATACATACATACATGTGTTCACCTATAGCAATCTACCTACATATGTTTTCCCTAATGGCAGGAAATTGTCTTTTTAACAGTGCTATAGATAAAAGCCTCGATTAAGTTCCAATGTGTTTAATCTTCACAGTACATCATCATCATTCCTATTAGTGTTAACACCTTTGCATGTGTGGAGTTAGTGTGCGTGTCTGTCTGTGTTTGTGTACAACGCTTCTGTGCGTGTATGTATGTATGTATCTAGTACAGAGTATGTGTGTAATAATGTATACATGTATTTGTCTGTGTATAATTTGGTAGCCGAAGCTAGATACTATAAAATGGTATACATTTTTAGAGACACAGATATATATTAACGAGAATGTATATTATATTATAATAATAAGTATATTATGTTGTGTATAATACCTATAACTAATTGGTGTTAAGCTGGATTACATATGCCAGGGTTTGGTTCATTTACTTGTTCACCAGGAAAAGTCGAGTTTAGATATACTCTACTATCTCCTTTAATCCTAGGTGCCTGTGTGTGTTTGTTTGTGTGTGTGTGTGTGTGTGTGTGTGTGTGTGTGTGTGTGTGTGTGTGTTTGTATTTGCTATGACAAGTGTGTTAGCTAGTGAAATACGTGTGTTTGTTTGTGATGTCGTGTATGTATCTGTATTATTTGTGTGTGTGTGTTCGTGTTTGCTATGACAAGTGTGTTAGTGTGTGAAATATGTGTGTTTGCTTGTTCTGTCATGTACGCATCTGTGTATGATTTGTGTGTGTTATTGTGTGTGTGTGTGTGTGTGTTTGAGTCTGGTGTGAAATAATAAACACACAAGTGCTTAGGGGATTTTTTAACAATATTAACTTAATCCATGGACATTAAAACTATCCTGTTAATAGATAATAACAATAGTATAATGTTTGTATTTAACATAATATTAGCCAGGGATATACCGGTGACAATAGTCTATTCGCTGTAAGTAGGCGAGAAATCATGACCTGTAACTCAAAAACGACTAGAATAATCGAGCTAATATTTCTAACATTTGGGAAGAGTCGATCAAGGATTAGGTGTGGAACTTTACAGCCAATTTGCTCTAGCCCTTTTTGAGTTACAGAGGATAGAGATCATGATTTCGCGCCTACATAAAACGAATAGACTATAGAGTATGCTATGCTGTGAAATAAAGAGAGCAGTTAGCCTATACTCTAATAAACATGTAACCAAATTACTCTATAATATTAATAAAGTAGACGTGCCGTTTCGCCCAAAATCAAAACGGCATACCCAACTCTGCGATCGGTCACCATCATCACTACCAGTCATTATCATCCTTAATATCAACAGCACTACTACTATTATAATCATCACTACTACTCTCACCATCATCACTACTCTCATCATCACTACAACTTTCACCATCATCACTACTACTTACCAACATCACTAATACTGTCACCTTCATCTTACAATCATCATTACTACTGTCACCATCATAAATACTATTATGACCATCATCACTACTACTAGTACTGTCCCCATCATCACTACTGTCATCATTATCACTAAATCTACAACCATCATCACTGCTATAATCACCATCATCACTACTATCAACATTATCCCCACTATTACTACCATCACTTCTAATGTCAACTAAACTAAAGTAGACGTGCCGTTTCGCCCAAAATCAAAACGGCATACCCAACTATGCGAAGGGTTACCATCATCACTAATATTACCACCATTATTACTACTACTATCATTATCTCTACAATTGTCACCTTCTAATGTCAACTAAACTAACTTAACTTAACAAATGCGGGCGAGTTTTTTTTCGCCCCCTTAACGATGACGTTCTGTGTGTGTGTGCCCCTACGGGGCACACACACAGAACGCCATAATCATTGCTTGGAAATAGGTACAGGGTGGGGGGTGGGGGGGGGAACATGTTTTTGGACCTAAGATCATAACTATTGCACAAATTCAAAAACCTTTCTTTAATTACCGTCGCATTCACGCACCGAAGGTTCGTGTGAAGT
This sequence comes from Paralithodes platypus, assembly GCA_032716605.1. Lineage (NCBI taxonomy): Eukaryota > Metazoa > Arthropoda > Malacostraca > Decapoda > Lithodidae > Paralithodes > Paralithodes platypus. Next base: position 37,948,913 of record CM064501.1, on the reverse strand, counting down.
TTGGTGAAAATCCGTCAAACGGTCTAGGAGGAGTTCTCGGACGGACAGACAGACAGACAGACATTTCGGTTAGCATGTACCACTATACGGGGGGCGATACCACTCTGCTTACGCAGAGTTGATTATATATTATATATAATATAATGTTTACAAAATGTTATCTAAATCCAGGAATATTCTAATCTGTCAAATGTTATCTAAATCCAGGAATATTCTAATCTGTCAAGTGATCAGAACATATTTGTTACCTAAATTCATAACTATTGGTGGGGGGGGGCAAAACCATATTGTTTACCTATATTCATAACTATTGCACATATTCAAAATATCTGTATTGACTGATTGTTGCATTTACCCACCGAATGTATGTGTGAAGTTTGGTGAAAATCCGTCGAACGGTTTAGGAGTTTCCGGACAGACAGACAGACAGACTTTTCGGCCGGCATGGTACCAATATAAGGGGGGGGGGGGATACCACTCTGCTTACGCAGACTTGATAACAATAGACCATCAGTGATTATACAGCAAATGCAAAGCCCAAATCCGTGGATATTACTGAAGTGTACTGTGCTGTGAAATACGCCCACTTAACAGGCAGCACCAAGTGGTCTATATTTCGCCCCTTAATGTTGCCCCTTAAGCCTTGAAGCAGCTCCTCCCAACTCTCACTCTCTCTCGCTCTCATTCTCTCTCTCGTTCTCGTTTTCTCTCTCTCACTCGTTCTCGTTCTCGTTTTCTCTCTCTCTCTCTCTCTCTCTCTCTCTCTCTCTCTCTCTCTCTCTCTCTCTCTCTCTCTCTCTCTCTCTCTGTATCACACACACACAGGCAAACATTCGCATACACACTCATAGGCAAGCACTCCCCCCCCCCCCCCCCCCACACACACACATAAACAAACAGCCACACACATAAACAAACACACACACACGAGCATACACACACACACATACACACACACACACTCACACACACACAAAAAACACGTACACAAAACCAGACCCACACACAAATTAAACAGTCATGAGGTGGGGCTTCTGAGAGCTTTCACAAATCAAATTTTCTTCATGTGGCCAGGCTGTCTGTCTGTGTGTGTGTGTGTGTGTGTGTGTGTGTGTGTGTGTGTGTGTGTGTGTGTGTGTGTGTGTGTGTGTGTGTACTTTGTTTACATTAGAGAAAACGACAAATATTGACAACTAGCAGGGGTACCCGGCGTTGCCCGGGTAATCACCATAATCACCATCACTACTACCACCACTACTACTACCATAATCACCATCATCAATCACTACTACCACAATCATCACAATACTACTACTACCATAATCACCGGCCTCGACCTCCCTGTGCCCGCTAAATGACCTCCGATTTTGGATCTGACCTCATCCGTACCCCCATTTTGGGGGGCTGCGAACAACTTTCGTTCCATACACCTTTTCGATCGGAGGCCTCCTTCTGCCCCAAACGGCCCTTTTTCGGATTTTGCGCCCATTTTCTCCGTCCCTTTCACCCTGGGGAATTCTATTTTTTCACCTGCCTAGGGACCCCCTTACTATGCATACCAAGTATGAACGCTCTAGCTTAAAAACTGCGGCCGCCTATGAAGAACAGACAGACAGACAATCGAAATTATTATATACCCGGTACAGTAGATAGCCATGATAATATCATTCCTTCACCTAATGGGGATCTCTGTTGCAGAAAAATGAAAATATATATAACAACTTTACATAAACTTTTGGTTGTGCATGAGTTAGTGTGTGTGTGTGTGTGTGTGTATGTATGTGTATGTGTGAGTGTGTGTGAACCGTATGTGTATATGTATCTGTGTGTGTGAAGGGGTGGGTCGGGTTTCTTATGACTGCTATGTAGACTAATGTTATGAGAGAGAGAGAGAGAGAGAGAGAGAGAGAGAGAGAGAGAGAGAGAGAGAGAGAGAGAGAGAGAGAGAGAGAGAGAGAGAGAGAGAGAGAGAGAGAGAGAGAGAGAGAGAGAGAGAGAGCGGAGAGAGAGAGAGAGAGAGAGAGAGAGAGAGAGAGAGAGAGAGAGAGAGAGAGAGAGAGAGGTTGTGTGTGGTAGGTAATACTATTATGTCGACATATAATGGCCTCATATAACAACCGTATAATGTGTTTTTGTAGGCCTGAAGAAGTGTGTGTGTGTGTGTGTGTGTGTGTGTGTGTGTGTGTGTGTGTGTGTGTGTGTGTGTGTGTGTGTGTGTGTGTGTGTGTGTGTGTGTTTATATATTTGTGTATGTTTACTACACGTGTGTGTGTATGTGTGTCTATTAATGTACATACCTTGTGCAATTCTGTACTGCATGTTTGTGTGTGTGTTTGTTTGTGTGCGTGTGCGTTTATTTGCCTATTGCATAATATGTATGTATTACATATTTGAGAGAGCGTGAGAGTGTTTGCAACTTTGCATACATTTGTGTATGTGTGTGTGTGTGTGTGTTCGTGTATCTGCATATGTTTTGTGTACGTATGAGCGTGTGTGTGGTTGTGCAATTTCGTGGTTGCTTTTAGTTGTTTATGGTGGAAAGTTTAATTAACTTTTAATATAATTCAGGCGTATGATTTTCCAGTGAATAATTTTGCGTGTGTGTGTGTGTGTGTGTGTGTGTGTGTGTGTGTGTGTGTACTACTCGTGTGTGTATTAATAGGTAGTTTGTGTTATAAATATAGCTTACAGGCATATGTGTGTATTTACATTTACGTGTGTGTGTGTGTGTGTGTGTGTGTGTGTGTGTGTGTGTGTGTGTGTGTGTGTAAGCCTGTGAGTATAACACATTCATTAATAAATCTCATAACAAATGTAGTATATTGTTGTGAATAGATGCCTCACTATTTTTGTGTCTGTGTATATTATGTCCTTGGAATATAATAGTTTAACCTAAATATAAGCAAGGATGAATAATTTATAATGTAATGTGAGTGCTATTAAATCTGCTGGAGTGTATAACTGGCGCTTATGTCATTAAAAACACAGACTATTATTAATATTATTTCTTATACTACTACTACTACTACTACTACTACTACTACTACTACTACGATACTAATTTTATTCATCTTGATATGGTCTTCTGAATGTGAATTGAGTAAATAATAAACGTTTGGTTTCTACTAAGCTTAATAAAATCGTCTATTGATAGCTACAGTAGAATATATACTGTTATCTCTCAGTATACCATGATATACTGTTATCTCTCAGTATACCATGATATACTCTTGTTTATTATACCTATTGTTAGACGATTTTATTCAGTTTAGGAAGGACCTGTGGGCGTTTAGAGGGTTAATTGAGATAGACTTTACCTTTTGTTTTCCAGAGATCCTTCCTAAATTGAATAACATCGTCTAATGATAGCCAAAATAAGATAACAATGGATATGAAAGGGGTAATTAAAGTGTCCATAAAAGTCTATCCTTTTAATGGTAAATGGGTACGGTAGTAATAAACCCTACTAATATGAGGAGTTAAGTCTAGTTAACATGGGTTGAATAGACAGTGTTTGAGTTGACAGGGGTTGAATTGACAGAAAGGTTAATCTTAGGCGGTTAATTAGACAGAGGTTGAATAAACAAAAGTTATTTATATATAATATGTGAACACAAAAAATCGACCATCCTGCACAAAGATACTCATGCGCCATTTTGTTTTCGCAGGATGGAAGGACGGCCACAGCATCCGAGGTTTACAGCACCAGAACAGCAGCTCCTCCCACAGCCTCCTACCCCAACAACACCAGTCACAGCCTACCACAGCCCCCTCACATCACCACTACCACTACCACAACAACAACAACAACAACACTGCTGGAAAGAAAAGTGCTGTGGCAGACTCTCAGGTGATTTTAAGAAAGAGAGAGAGAGAGAGAGAGAGAGAGAGAGAGAGAGAGAGAGAGAGAGAGAGAGATAGATGATGTAAGTGTTCATGTGTACTGTATAAATAGTAATAATTGTCGGTTTATTGTTCACTTGCAGCCGTGAGGCTGAAAATCTATTTTTTTCTTAACCTAGATACAGTACAATGCTTAGTCTACCTTAACTACGAGGTCACAAGCGACCTTTGGCGACCGTGAGGTGCCTGGGTTCCCACAGAACCACTACGTAGCTCGTTCTGGTCTCATTTTGAAGCTTTTAGCGCCTAGTTTTTGCTGAATAAATTTCTTTTCATGCAGATACTTGATTGATCATTCAGGAGGGCCTGAATATGCCCAAATGAGCCCAAAACACCCCGCTAGACAAGGGTTAAACCGCTCGGCCATCCCGTGTGTATGTGCGTGTGCGTGTGTGTGTGATTGGTAGCGTCCATAGCCAAACAGCGGGTGACATATATAGGGTAATATGTTCAATACTTAACCTGCAGGCCATAACATATAGAATACACTGTGTTTATATCAAGTTTATATCACCGCGCGTCCAATTATACCAGCCATCCATGTTGAGTTGTGAGCGGTGGGGTGGGGTGGAGAGACTAGAGTAACAGAGATCGACCAACCTCCGTCATATATTTTCAGATAGCGTAATGGTTAGTACGCTGGATTTCTAAGCTCAAGGGGGTGTAATTTTAAGCTTATTGGAGGTCTAGGGAACAAACTACTAGAAACCGGTACTTAACTATAGTCCGTTCATTTTAGGTTGGGCAGAAATCGTAACCCCTAACCTCTCATAACTCAAGAAGGACTAGAGTTATCGAGCTAATATGTCTACCAAATAGGAAGACATGGCTAGGAAATATGTCAATAAATTGACAGCTCATTTGCTCTAGCCCTTTTTGAGTTATGAAGGTTAAAAGGTTACGATTTCTGCCCAACCTAGAATGCAGGGACTATAATTAAGTAACTACCTACTAACGCCCCCTATGTTTGCCCAAGGTTGACCGTGGACTGGTAGGCCGGAGTGTGGACAATGTGTAGGCTTCTCAGTACAGTATATTATGCTACCTAACACTTGACTGACTAACTAACTAACTAACTAACTAACTAACTAACTAACTAACTAACTAACTAACTAACTAACTAACTAACTAACTAACTAACTAACTAACTAACTAACTAACTAACTAACTAACTAACTAACTAACTAACTAACTAACTAACTAACTAACTAACTAACTAACTAACTAACTAACTAACTAAATAACTAACTAGCATACTAACTAACTAACTAACTAACTAACTAACTAACTAACTAACTAACTAACTAACTAACTAACTAACTAACGAACTAACTAACTAACTAACTAACTAACTAACTAGATAACTAACTAACTAACTAACTAACTAATAACTAACTAACTAACTAACTAACTAACTAACTAACTAACTAACTAACTAACTAACTAACTAACTAACTAACTAACTGTCCATGTATATCTATCTACTGTATATATTTCTATTTATTCATTTAACTAACTATAAGGAAGCGCCAACGAACCTGACAATAATCTCGATCCCTGACCTCTCTGTAACTCAAAAGGGCCTAGAGCAAACAGGCTGTAGATATCCACACCTATTCCTTGTTGGACTCTTCCCAAATAATAGAAATGTCAGCCCGATTGCTTTGATTCATTTTGAGTTATAAGAAGTTAAGGTGTCCATATTAGTGTCAAGTTCGTTGGCGTTACCTATAACTAACTACTAACGCCCCTATGTTTCCCTTGGGCAGGTTGATCGTGGACTGGTGGGCCGCAGTGTGGATGATGTGTTGGCCTCCCTGGTGAAGCTCTCCAAGAACCCTACCTTCTGGGGGTTCGTGCACAGTGTCGTAGGTCTGTATACCGTAGTTGGA
>CM064501.1:37803118-37940618 GCA_032716605.1 Paralithodes platypus | reverse complement strand
GTTAGTGGCTCTTACTTGCTGTTTTCAATGCTATATATATACCCTGTTCATTGTAGGTAGGCCAAAAATTGTGATCTCTAACCTCTGTAACTTAATAAAACGGCTCAACTAGATAGGCTGTATATTTCCACACATACGCACTAAACCTTACTGGCTCAAGACGGCTCCAGGTTAGTGGCTCGTACTTAGTGTTTTGGATTATATAACCTCCTCGACGTATATAGACTAATAACGCACATAACTACTTCCTCTCTCCAACATCCCTGCTCTCCTCTCATTCTCTCAACTCTTCGGAAGGTCGATACGAGGCAGACTAATAATGCACATAAACGCTTCCTCTCTCCAACACCCCTGCTCCCCTTTCTTTCTCTCAACAGTCTTCGGAAGGTCGATACGAGGTGCCGTTGTAAAGGCTTATTACTCCATACCGACGTGTCATCCGACGTAAGAGACAATGCCCCACAGACCTTGACTAAGCACCCTTCACCAACAACCAGACAAAGCACATCATCAACAATCTCAAGCACTCACCCGCCTGTGGCCTAGACAACATACACCTCAGACACCTTGGACCACAAGGCATACAAGCATATATATTAATTAAAATGTAAAACTTGCAAACTAATATCAAACTACAATTATTCACATAACACAATACCAGACATCTGGAAGCATGGCGTCATCATTACATTCCCCAAACCCAACAAAGACCCCACGCTACCCTCCTCACACCGCCCCATCACACTCCTTTGCACCACCTCCAAAGTCATGGAACGCCTTGTACTACAACTAATTACACCCGACCTACCCCTAGCTCCAACACAACCTGGCTTCAGGCCACTGCACTCCACAAACACTCTTCTTACAGACCTTACACAAAGAGCTTTTGATGGCATCAACTCAGCCAGCCCACCACACAGATCACTACCTGCCACACTCGACATTAGTAAAGCCTTCGATGCCATCCCCCGCCACAACCTAACAAACAAAATCTACAACACAAACATGCACAACAACACAAAAAGGTGGCTGGCCAACTTCCTAACAGGCTAGCAGGCAGATGTGCACACGTATCTTTTGCCGGTCAGTCATCTAGCATCAGAAACTTTCCAAACGGAGTCCCGCAAGGATCCGTCCTGTCGCCCGCACTCTTCAATCTGTACATGCATAATATAACTACACCCCATACACCCCAAATAAACATAGCCTCCTATGCAGACGACATAACACTCACATGCAAACACCAAAACCCAGACACAGCAACACTTCTCCTTCAACCTTATCTCAACACACTACATGAGTGGTGCACTACAAACAGACTCAATTTAGCCCCAGCCAAATCCACCGCAACCCTCCTCACAAGCTGGACTGCCTAAAACAAATACACCCCGCAACTCACCATAAACAACACACCCCTAACACACACACACTCACCCAAAATCTTATCAGTAACATATGATACCCTAATGACATTAAAACAACATACCACAAACATGAAAAATAAACTGACACCCAAACTTAACGCCCTCAGGTCACTTGCCCACACAAAATTTGGACACAACAAAGAAACTACCAACAGTTTACAAACAATACATCAGATCAGTGATGGAATATGCAAGCACTGCCAGGGCTTCTAACCTAGCTGAAACACATCAATACCTTACAGACTATTCAAATATAATTATATATATATATATATATATATATATATATATATATATATATATATATATATATATATATATATATATCTATATATATATGTATATATATATATATATATATATATATATATATATATATATATATATATATATATATATATATATATATATCAGTATATATACATATTTTGCACTGTACCTCATTATATTGCCCCTCCATAAATATATATATCTTTGTTGTCCACGGAAATAAGGAGAGGGAAAGTTGTGGGATAAATAGAAAGGCCTCTGGGGGTCTAAGTTGTTTGACTCTCAGCCCACGTACACTCACTCACTCTCTCTCTTTCTTTCCTCTCTCTCTCTCTCTCTCTCTCTCTCTCTCTCTCTCTCTCTCTCTCTCTCTCTCCTCCTTCTTTCCTCTCTCCTTCTTTCCTCTCTCTCTCTTCTTTCCTCTCTCTCTCTCTCTCTCTCTCTCTCTCTCTCTCTCTCTCTCTCTCTCTCTCTCTCTCTCTCTCTCTCTCTCTCTCTCTCTCTCTCTCTTTCCTCTCTCTCTCTTTCTCTTCCTTCCTTCTCCCCCCCCCCCCCGTTGGAGACACGAGGTCAGCTCATTGGAGTTATTGAAGTACTTAATGGGTTTGATAATGTGGATTATAGCAAAATGTTTAGCCTCAATATGAATACAACACGCAACCATGGATGGAAATTATCATTGAAAAGGTTCAGCACTAGTATCTGTGGACACCTTTTCACTTAGAAGATCTGTTCTACCTGGAACAAAATTCCCTCCGAAGGTGTAAATAGTTCTTCAGTAGAGCAGTTCAAGAAGAGAGTAGATAGTATTTTACACACTCTGTAAAGAGTGTAGTTCACTAAACAGTCTCTCTCCTTCCACTTCGAGTATCTCCTCGGAATGGACCGCAAGGTCTCCGAGATACTAACTATTCCTTGTAACTCCTTGTGAGTCTCTCTCTCTCCATATAATATATATATATATATATATATATATATATATATATATATATATATATATATATATATATATATATATATATATATATATATATATATATATATATACAGTATATATATATACAGTATATATATGGTTTGCCACATTATTTGTATCAATATTGAATTACTGACTCTAGTTTCGGGCAATATACTGGTTATCTTACTCTTGTAAATTATGTATTATAGTATTTCTCTTTTATTTATCTTCGCACTAATTCACCCATTTTAATTTACACTCCTTTCCCTATTACTACGTTCTTATTCATTCATATTGTCAATAATGCTGCCAAAATCTTGTTTTGCTTAACAAGGACCTCATAGAGTCAGTGTAATGAAATAAGTAGCTCAGTCAGTATGAATAAGAATGAAGGTTGTCAACGAATGCTGAATAATGCAAATTGTCCTCGAACTCAGAGTGATACAAATTGTCCACTAACTCAAAATAATGCAAATTGTTTTCCGCAGATCGTCCGTCCAAAAGCGGAGGCAAAGGCAAAAAATGGGATGCGAACCACAAGGACAGACCGGATACCATCATAACGACAACTTCACCTCCCACCTTGCCTTGGCCTTACCTCCAGCCAGGCGAGCAATACTCACCGGGGGACACCAGCTGGACACGAGAGGGCAAGAGTTGGACACCGGAGAGTAAGATTTGGACGCCGGAGACTAAGAGCTGGACACCCCGGAGCAATAGCTGGTCACCGGAAGTCAACAATTGGACTCCAGAAAGAAAAACTAAACCGGATAGCAAGAGCTGGAATCCAGAAAGCGGCAACTGGTCACCAGAAGCCAATAACTGGACACCTGAAGGGGGCTCGAAGCCAGAAAGTAAGAGCTGGAAACCCGAAAGCAGCATCTGGGAACCGACACAGACCCGAAGCTGGACGCCACAAACACACAATGGTTCGGAACTCGCCGACACTAGTGACAGCCTCCTGAAGAACCCCACCACCACTACGGCTGCCCCGCACTTCCTCTTCCACAGGGTGATGGTGGACACGGGGTACGACTCTCACACCAGACAGCCGTACCGCCGTCCCGTGCTGGCTCTCACGGCTGTCAACCTGGAGAAACTTAAAGCGACAGGAGCCCAAAATGTTTCAACGGAAGGCCAGAGCACCGATAACAAGTCTGAAAATAACTCAAAACTTACTGAAAGTGCTCAGAATATAGGTTCTCTGCAAAACACCCAGAACAAGCTGCCAATGAATGAAATGGAATCGTCAAAAGCGTTGAATATGAGAGATGAATCTACCACACAGGAAGAGATGGGTCATATAAGAGCAAAGACTGTGAAGACTCATGATCACAGAGGACAGTACAAGATTCACAGGCTCGACACTTTTAAGGTATGATTTGGACTGATTTTGGCAAGCTTAGCTCACTATAGGTAGCGCCATCGAACTTGACAATAATCTTGATCCCTGACCTTTCTGTAACTCAAAAGGGCCTAGAACAGACTGGCTGTAAATATCCACACCTATTTCCTGGTGGACTCTTCCCAAATGATAGAAAGGTCAGCCCGATTGCTTTCATAAGTTTCGAGTTATAAGAAGTTAAGGGGTCAAGATTAGTATCAAGTTCGTTGGTGCTACCTACAGTATAGTAACTATTTGTTATCTTTGAGTATATTTATTTTCATTGATAATGGGCTTGTATTATTTAAACCAGTAGCAAGTTTAGCATTCATACCTTCCGGTTTTGTTGGTGTAATATCCAAATGCTGTATACCACACAGTACTAATAATGTTTAACCCCTTCTGTACCGGCGACGTCATTTGAATTTTTCTCTAGCTAAATTTGAAGATTTTGTGCATGCATTTTATAGGGATCTGTGGTAGTAGAAAGCAAGTGAGATAGTTCCAAGTCTGTTAATTGCTGGAGGACCTATTTAGACTGAATAATATAATCTAACAGTAGCCAGAATAAAGGTAAAAGGACGGCACCGGTACATAAGGGGTTAAATAATGTAAAGCAAAGTCCATCAATTCCCTAAGAAGATCATTCATTACTTATTTGAAAAAGATTTGTAGTGTCTTCAAATATGGAGATGCTGCAGTTAACCCATACATTACCAGTGACGTCCTTTTCATTATACTCTGGCAACTATTAGAAGATTTTATTCAGCTTAGGAAGGACGTCTACCAATAAAAAGGTTACAGACTATCTCAATTCATCCTTTCAGATATCATATATCCTTCCAAAGCTTAATAATATCGTTTAATTGTAGCTGAAATCATATAAAAAAAAAACTTCGCCGGTACAGTAAGGGTTAATTGTACAGTATGTGGTGCAGTCATCAGGTCCGTTTGATTTGGGTCCTGTCACTCTTTCAACTCTGAGGGAGGCACTCGTCACAGGCAGTTCTGCCTTTTGTCTCCCTCACTCACATAGAATTTTTTTTTTTTTTTACCTGGGCTGGTCTTTGTATATTCTTGAAAATACCTTTTGTATGATGATGAAATGATGTGCATGATGTAATTCCGTGCAAATAAACTGGCATCTCAAAATCATTAGTAATTATATGTATTAATGATTATTCCTATTATTTTTGTAATATTTATTTATTTTTTATTTTTTTGCTTAAATACAGTATATTGAATGCATTCTATGACTGCATAGGTCATTCAGTAATGGCATTGTGACAGCACTCCAAGCTCTTCAGTCTCTCTCATATCTCCTCTTTATTTTGTTCTTGATACACAGTGTCTGGTGAAATGCCTGTACTATTGTGCCTACTTTAATTCTGATAATATGAATGTTTCATAGTACTGGTATGGTTGTTCTATTTTCTGAATATTTGTCTTAACCTGCAGAGTTAGTTGATATGCCAATTATATGTGTGTGTAGTTTAACTCTGATACATGAAATTTAAATACGCCAGTTATCCTCCTTTCTAAGTATTTTCTTGTATATATGCAACTGGATATAATTCAGTTATCGCCTCTTCTAACTTTTTCCTTTCTCCACAGAGTCAGTTGAGGTACCTGGAGCAGTGGGAGGCGCGGCTGTGGCGGCGAGCACACCCGGACGTCCCCCACCACCAGAACCAACAGCCCTCGGTGTCCAGCGGCGTCAGAAGGGCTGCCAGTCACTCCAGAAGGTCCACTGATATCTCCAGTCATCATCATCATCGCCGCTCCAGGGCCCGGCGGAGTCTGTAGCCCCACCTCGAGTCCATAGTCGTCTTCTCCTCCTTCGTCCCTCATGCCACAGCAAGTCACATGTGTTCAGTTGCTATAGTCCGTTCATTCTAGGTTGGGCAGAAATCATAAACTCTAACTTCTGTAACTCAAAAAGAGCTAGAGAAAATGAGCTGTCAATTTACACACATATTCCCTAGCCAAGTTAAGAATGAACGGACTACTTAGGAGGACTGTGTAGTTGATCATTGGCTATTGACCATCAGCACAGCACTTCTGCTAATCAGTGCATTATCAATTTTCTTCAGGTGGTAGATGGTGGTTCTCATTATCCATTTATTTCTCTATACCAGTGCCCTGTCAACTTGTACAACCCTGCATAAAGTGACAAGTACAATCTGTTTCTAGTTCCCAGGTAACCAATTTGCAACATGGGAGGTAATCATATAGATATAGGTGTAAGTATGGGCATACTACCTACAGTACCATTTGTCTCGAAAAGGCCACTGCGTTAGTAGCCATACTTCAAGGTAACTAGAAGTGGCACTGTGGCGTTGGAGCCGAGTGTTCCTACAAGACTGCGGACTCCTCCACCGAGAGCGAATGGCAAGAATCATAATAAGATCAATAAAACGGTGATTGCAATAAGCAGAGCCATCAAGATTGAAAAGTCTAGTACAGTAGACCCTCGGGTAACACGGCTTTGCATAAAGCGGTTTTGCTCTTAACACGGGTACCCCAAATGTGACAAGTATCCTGTAACATGGTATTTTCCTTGCTCTAACACAGTTTGCCTCTGCTCGGGGAATGCCACTAACTTAGTTTCCCTTCCCACCCTTGTTGAGGCAGACAAAACCGTGCAGTCTAAGTGTATTTTATGTGTCAGCCCACCCCTCTAACCAATTATCATGTTCACATACCATATTTCACCATGAAAATGGTACAAATTGTATCTTTCTTCATTGCTTTGTTCAATGTTTAGCAACGCGAAAGCCTCAAGCAACAATATCACCGCTTGAGCGTGCGTGTGTCTACATGTGTGTAAGGAATAATTGATCAATACTTGTCTGTGTTTGTATGTATGATTGTATTAGTGTGTGTGTGTTGATCAAATGGTCTGCTGAGTACTCAGACCAGGGCCAAACATGCTCTCTCACTGTCACACAGTCCCAGACTGACCCTGGAGCACGGCGGCATGATACAAACACGTTAACATAGGGAAGGACGGGAGATGGTTGGAGGTGCTTTTGGGTGGGGGAGAGGGTGGCGTAATCTAGATAGAGGCTTGTTTAGTGGGGGGGGGGGGGGGGGGGTGCAGGAAGGGCTGAGGATGCATCCTAGATCTTCACTAGGCCACTAGGGCCCATATGGCCCACATAAAGTTTGATTGCATGACGTGAAGCCTCAAAGTGTGTACAGTATACACGCCACCCGGGGTTGTGACACAGAACTTCATTGATACAAATTAGTGTCACCCAGGATTTGAGGGTTTAGGAACATATTAACCCTCTCACATCCGGATGCGATTTTTGAGCCTATTAGGGATACTTTAAATCCTTTGTTACCGTCAGGGGTATCTATAAACCTTTAGTTTGTTTACTTCAACCTCTGCAGTTGTCTTTGAGTTAGCTGTGGGCAGAAAACTAATTTTGGAGAGGTAATTATAGCAGTGAGAGTAATCTTTTTCTTATTGCTAATCTGGCAACCTCTGCGTCCTATGGTCGTGAGAGGGTTAAGAGAGTGATGTACCTTACTATTTATTAGGCATGTTAATGAATTGGATAGAGGATGTCAGTATGTCAGCATATTACTAGTATTGTATTATGAATATAATTATGTTTTAACTATTGCAGTGTTGTAGTTATAAAAAGAGAAGTATTATGTGTTTTAAATGTTTATCACCATGTTGCAGGATCCGTTCAGCTGCCACCACACTAACCCAGTATGTCCGCGCCCTACAATACCTTCTGCTCCACCTCCTTCACCCACTCAGGACATGCAGGAGAGAAGGATCTACACATCCACACATATGAAAGAGGTAAGTTCAGTTGATGTCAAGTCAAAATGGCCACACTCCAAAACTACCTACCGGTATCACTTGCCAGTAAAAAATCAACACCTAGATGGCAAGAAAGGTCTTAAAATCGCTAAACTAATGGGCAAATGTCTTGAAATCTCAAAAGTAATGGAGTAATGGAGGGAGAAGGGGGTCCAAAAAAAAAAAAAACATTAGAAGAGGTAAAGTTGGGGGGGGGGGGCCTTAGGCTGTGCTTGGCTGCGACGCTCATCTCCGTATCTTTGCCAATTGGAGCCTGTGGTGGGTAACTTAGATGAGTTATCCATCATGGTACACAGGGGCGACTGCATTATTATCTAGATTTTATCTGGCCGGAAGAGACGCCACATAAGTTCACTAATTCCTGGTTTTTATATATTCTGGTTGATGAGTAGAGGGACAAGGTGTTAGGATAATTGCCCAAATGTCTCGCCTTGCTCAGGATTTGAACCCTGATCTTTTTGTTAACCAATACTATGCTAATCTATTCAAACCTAAGGTAGTCTAACCTAATTTAATCTAACTTTCTATAACTAAAATCGTCAAGCATAATCGAGCTAATATTTCTACATTACAATGTAAAACTTGCAAACTAAACAGACCAAAACTGGGACAAAGACAATATAAAGTCAAATTAACTTATCAAAATCGCTATGTGGAAACAACGCTTACTAAAGTAAAATTTATGAAATAAAAGCACACAATCCACCACATAGGGTGTACATTACTACATGAGCAAGTTAATCTGGTTCCCAAACAAACTAATCGCACACATAACAACGCACCATCGTCACGTTCAAGGAATTAGTCAATTTGGGAAGTCTGGGACATTCTGGTAAATTTTTACTAAACTCTGCATGAATAAAGAAACTACATGTCAATTGTCAAAATTTTAATTTAAAATCAAATTTGCAACATGACAAGACATTAACAATAGTACAAAATACAAATATTGATAAGATATCTATAATATTACAAAACAAAAATTACAGCACTCACTAACGATAGTGCTATCGGGTAGGTACCTGTAAGCATAGCATGCCTCAAGTGACCCCTATCAATAGCTACCCTACAAATAACCTACATTTATTGTACAAATAAACTAAGGAAATCGCAAAAGCAAGCAATTGATACTATCGACAATGAATAGATATAATATAAAGACAAATAATTGCAAAATATGAAGAAGCAACAACAGATTTAAACAAAGAGTACTCTTTTAACAAGAACAATTAATTAAAAAATATATATCATCAATAATAATAATAGAAAAGAAAAACAATAAAATTAATACAAACAGACAAAAAGTAATCAGAGGTTATACAAGAAACTTCAAGTTAAAAATGCTTGATTAAAATTATTGATGTCAAATTTTAAAATACAGTCACAATAATTGACCCTAAAAAGATTAAATTTATGTAACAATTTACTTGCCTCAAAACCTGTCTACTAAGAGTCTGTATAGTAACCTAGCTCTAGCCCAAAAGTCATCTACTTTAGTGCAAATTTTACAAAATCTTATTAACTGGGAATAAAAACAATTATAAGTTATTTTACTATCGATATTACTATTGGGAAGAGTCAGCCAGTGAATAAGTGTGGACATTTACAACCCATTTGCTCTAGCAATTTTTGAGTTACAGAAGTCAGGGGTTACAATGTCTGGCCTACCTACTATGGATGGACTATAGGTGACAATATGCAAGATGCTGAGGCCAAATTCAGAAGATGGAGAGCGGGCATGGCGAGCAAAGGTATAAGAGTCAATATTAACAAAACCAAGGTTATGCATTGTAGATTGAGACGAAACAATGTGGAAAAGAGTGGTTCATACCCATGTGCA
Organism: Paralithodes platypus; assembly: GCA_032716605.1. NCBI lineage: Eukaryota > Metazoa > Arthropoda > Malacostraca > Decapoda > Lithodidae > Paralithodes > Paralithodes platypus. The sequence continues at coordinate 37,930,898 of CM064501.1, read as the reverse complement.
GTGTGTGGAAAGGGTGTGGGCGATAACTCGATTCGATGTAGCGCATCTGTTGATGTTGGGTGCATCATGGGAGTAAGCGCTGTAGTATAATAAAAGGATCCCTGCCGAAGGATAAGTCAGAAATAGAGAAATTTGAGTGCGTAGTGTGCAAAGGCGAGCTTGTGTTAAGTGATGATCTTGTGGCTGTGAATTTTGGAAATGAGTTATTGGAGCTGGTGGACAAGTTTTGTTACCTAGGAGATACCATCTCTGCCAGTGATGGGGCCGGGGCTGCCACTGTCGCTAGAATTAGATGTGGCTGGAGGAAGTTCAGAGAACTGCTGCCAATTCTGACCATGAAAAAAATGCCTCTACCCCTGAAGGGAAAGGTGTATGCCTCATGTGTTAGAAGTGCAATGACGTATGCCTCAGAAACATGGGCCGTTATAGTAGAGGATGGCAACAGAATGGAACTTAATGAGATGAGAATGGTGAGATGGATGTGTGGGGCCAGGCTGCAGGATAGAATAACAAATGATGAGCTGAGGAGACGTTTAGGTATAAAGAGTATTAGCGAGGTGATGTGTGCAAGTAGACTGGGCTGGTATGGACATGTGGAGAGAATGGATGAACAAAATTGGGTGAAAAAATGCAGTTCTGTGATTGTGGAGGGAGCTGCACCAAGGGATGGACCGAGAAAGACCTGGGATCGAACTATATGTGCCGATCTCAAATCCAAAAACTTGACAAGTGAAGCAGCCCTTAACAGGGTTGCCTGGAACGTCGCCATTAGGACAAGAGACTGAAACTGCACGTTTGTGTGGAGCACTCAGTCTTAAAATGTTATGTAGGTATGTATGTACCCATAATTTAGCCCATAATTTAGGTGTGGTGGAGTGGTCTTGCCACTGGCCTGGTAATCCAAAGGTCCCGGGTTCAAATCCCGATGTATCAATGGGAAGATATTATTGGGATGGAATTTGTGCTGTACCTAGTATCAGTGCATTACCACAAGCCCACCGAAACGTCAATAAAATACCCTCATTGTTCCCTGATTAAATAGCACTGTATGAATATTCCCATATTCAAAATATGCTATAGGGGTGCAATGCCTGGTGAGTTATCTGCTCAACAGGTGGCGTTGTGTGTGTAAGTGTGAGAGTCCGAGTGTAGGTGGCGAGACAGTGAAGCACGGGAACGAGGTGGCTTCAGAGATGGGGTCGTTTCGGGCCATGAGTGAGCACCGTGCCTCATGTGAAGGCAAGATGGCAGGTGCTCGTTGTACTCTACGTGCTTCACATGTCTCACTCCCTAGACTGGAACAAGACCTCACGGGCTTCACTGTTCATTGTAAAGCGGTGAATGTTAAGGCTCTCAGCCTATGCCCGAGAGGAAGTAAGTTGGAATATAGAAAAAAAAAAAAAAAAAAAAAAAAATACTATGTTCACACCATGCATTCGTATTGTGGATCAAAGCACACCGGATATTACAGCTCCAATTTTAAATAAACAAAGTCAATGAATAATTATTGGAACATGGAGAGCGTATACGTGTTCGGTACCGGTATACAATTTGAACCCTATTTGGCCTGCATAAAATATCTAAATAATGAAAAGCGTACTTCATGGCACTGATTGACATTTAGATTAAACATAAATATGATACTGTGTATTCGGCTATCGATATCATTTTACAACCATTGTCAATCACATAGTGTATTTTTTTTCTCTGAACATTGGTTGTTGTTGTTGTTGTTGTTGTTCCCTAAGCTGCCTGGCCGAACAGCCCTGAGTCCCTGAGGAAGGCCATGGCCACGATCGGGCTTTCCCACAGAGCTCTCATTGAGTGTAGATTGTGTTGTCGACGTAATTAGGACAAGAGACTGAAACTGCACTTATGTGTGGAACACTCAGTCTTAACCCTTAAAAAGCGGCTCACCACATAAGTCGTATTTAATAAAGCTGGACTATGTGGCGGCGCTCGACATAGGTCGAGTGGCAATTTCAGCACGTAATGTTGCTGAGAGAGAGAGACAAGTGGTGGCAGGAGACTAGCGAGCGTATGACTGCTCCAGACCACCGCGGCGAACCTACTGACACGAATCTCAGCTCCCTCCTCCCTCTCTCACTCGCTACATACTGAATTATATGGGGAAAGTACCGAATTACATGCTTTTTGCACTCGCGTTGCACGGTTATTGCAAGAAAACTAGCCATCATAAAAGGATCGTTATGGTGTCATTCGAAAGCTCTGTTTATGCCCTTTCAGGGATAGGTACTTGTTTTACGTTCTGGGTCTTATTTAGGCATGAAAATGATCACGTAAACAGCCCTATTTTGGCTAAAAACACCCCGCTGGGCGGTACATATAAATAAACCGCATAGGCCGCTCTTAAGGTGTTAAAATGTTATGTATGTATGTATGTAAGTGGTTGTGTGAAATGCAGTCTTCGATGATGTGTTTAATGGTATGGGGTGCTGTGCTACATCCCGGGCAGACTTCGACGATGGAGTCATCCAGTCTCTTCTGATAGCTCAGGAGAGCTGGATGGTGTCCGCATCTCAGCCTGGCCAGGTGGACTCTGTCCTCGCGAGGAAGGGAGGATTCGGAAGGATGGACTTCGGGAGGTCGCGCTTGCAGCTGCGTGTTGTCTGTGAGTGAGTGGATGGATCGGCGAGAGATGTGAGTATGGATGTGCTTCTGGAAGTTGGTTCGGGGTGGACAGGGAGGGAGAGAGGATAGTAATTGTGTGTGATACCATGTGCTGGGTGTTGTTTTGATATTTCTTGGTGTCTGTGGGTGTGTTGCCATGTAGTTTAGTGGGTGGTCCTGGTTCGTGGAGGCTGCTGCCAGGAATTGAGTGCCTCTCATGTCCAGATGGTCTTTGACTTTGAAGATTTTGGTTTCTTGATGTAGGTGATCTGTGGGTGCAGTAGCGGTGCAGCCTGTAATGATCTTTAGGGCTTTGTTTTGAATAGTCTGTAAGGTCTTACGATGTGTTTCAGCTAGGTTAGAAGCCCAGGCTGGGCTTGCGTATTCCATCACTGATCTTATGTATTGTTTATATACTGTGGAGGTGGTTTCTTTGTTGTGTCCAAATTTTGTGTGAGCAAGTGACCTGAGGGCGTTAAGTCTGGGTGTCAGTTTCTTTTTAATGTTTGTGGTGTGCTGTTTGAATGTCATATGAGTATCATATGTTACTCCTAGGATTTTGGGTGTGTGTGTATGTCTTAGGGGTGTGTTGTTTATGGTGAGTTGATTGATGTATTCGTGTTCTCCTGTCCAGCTTGTGAGCAGGGTTGCGGTGGATTTGGCTGGAGCTAGATTAAGTCTGTTTGTAGTGCACCAGCCTTGTAGTGTGTTGAGATAGGGTTGAAGGAGATCTGTTGCTCTTTTTGGGTCATGGTGTGTGCATGTGAGTGTTATGTCATCTGCATAGGAGGCTAAGTTTATTTGGGGCGTATTGGGTGTAGTTATATCGTGCATGTACAGATTGAAGAGTGCGGGCGATAGGACGGATCCTTGTGGGACTCCGTTTGGAAAGTTTCTGATTCTAGATGACTGACCGGCAAAAGATACGTGTGCACATCTGCCTTCTAGGAAGTTGGCCAGCCACCTTTTTGTGTTGTTGTGCATGTTTGTGTTGTAGATTTTGTATGTTAGGTTGTGGCGGGGGATGGCATCGAAGGCTTTACTAATGTCCAGTGTGGCTAATAATGATCTGTGTGGTGGTCTAGCTGAGTTGATGCCGTCAAAAGCTCTTTGTGTAAGGTCTGTGAGAAGAGTGTTTGTGGAGTGCAGTGGCCTAAAGCCATGTTGTGTTGGAGCTAGGGGTAGGTAGGTCCTTGGAGCGGCTTCGGTCGCGCCGGGAATTCTGAACATTGGTTGAAATTATAGGGTAGGTTTTGCAGTCTCTTATTAAAATTCACTAACCTCATAATACGGTAGACTAACCAATTAGTACGCGGAGTTCAATTAGTACGCTAAATTAGACAAAAATAATTCGCCACAAATATTGAAAGTACAGTACAGTACTGTAGTTGGATAAATAAATTTTGCATAATCATTAACTAGAACTATTATATACTTTGACACTAAGTGTATTGATCTAGCCCATGGTTGTGTATAGTGTGTGAGGTGCATTTAGAATGTTAGTGTTGGGATGGCTGTGGATGTGATTGTAGTCTGTAACCAGTTTAATTAGCTCACTTAGGCCAGTATCACACGAGCTCTATTATAGTCAACATTTTTCTGGCATCATTTATGGAATATTTTTCTCTGGTATCTGAAACTAGACTGATGATAGATGACTTTAGGTGGCAGAAATGTTGAAATGTTGACCTCATAAGCTGCCAGGTCAGTGTTGAGGGAAAAAGCGCTCGTGATATCGGCTTTACTCATGCCGGTCTTGTGGTAACATAATACTTGTGTACGGTCGGCCAACATTCCAGCTGACTGAGGGCTTCTTGTATTTATGGTATTACAAATATTATAATGGGTAAAGGAAAAGACAAAAGTGAACAAACTCTAGTGGGAATGTTAAGTCGGTATATTTCGTTTGCCCTTACTCTATTCTATTGCTCTATCTGTCGGGAATTTAGATAAAGAGGTTAAATTGCGTATCACTGGTACATGAAATATCCCAACAAATAGTTATAATATAATTACCAACGACGTAGTCGATGGGTGTAATCCAGTCCCCCACACACGGCTAATTCTATTGCATGACATGTAGGAATGTTCACATAATACAATATCGATACAATGAACTTAGCTTAGAAGACTGGTGATGTAGGACTGTTGTTATAGATTAATAATTGTAGCACATGGTGAACTGTGGGTTGAGTCAGAGCCGGGGGGGGGGGGGGGGATGTTGGCTGTATGTTGTTGATTGAGAGACTAAAGGGCCGGCGTCCGATCGCTTCGCGAAATTACATATGGCTGCCGCCTCATAATAATTATAACCCATAACTTGGTTTCATGATACATCTAGAGCTGATGTAGATATTTATACATTACAGTTAATATTTAACCTATACTTAAGAATAAACTACAATACACAAAGAACCAGCCGAAATCGTACATGCGATACGATACCGCCAAATTCAAATGTCCTATTGGACCTAAAACTGTCGGGATCATTACCCTATTCCCGACACTATCTATAATAGTATAAATAAATGAAGCCCTAGTCCATCCAGCTGGAATGTTGGCCGAGTATACATGCGACACTGATCTACCGCACCTTTAATGTCCGCCATTGGATTTATGGATATGGGAGGCTAATGCTCGCAGGTCAATACACTTATGGGGCTCTAACCAGGGGCCGAACCCGCGACCTCCCACACACTAGTCAAGTATAGTACGGTAGCCTATTCATATTTGTTTTCACCAACCCGCCAATTAATTTACAAATAAACCTATCTAATGAAATCAATGAAAGTTATGTATATATGTGGTACTCCAAGGACTCGAACCTAGGATACTCACACCGAAATTCCGCACACTAAGCATTACGCTATCAAGACAATTACTCTGGCTCACTCACAATCCATAATACAACTGTACATTCCTGCTCTTTGTTTTCCCTATGTATAAAGCCGGAGTCACACGAGCCCTTTTTCGAGCAATTTTTACAGGCAATTATGGTCCGACAGCTTCGAAAATTACACTTTATCACAATTCTACCTTGTAGTTACCGATACCAGTGCGAAAAAGTCCCAAAATATAACGAGACAAAACTTGCTCATGGGAAATTGACGGAAACATCGCTCGTGTGACAGTGGCTTTAAGGAGATTAAAAGCTAAGCTGCCTGTAACGAGCGACCCCCCCCCCCCCCTCCCTCCCTCAATAAATAAGTACATAGATAGATATATAAAGTACAAAACTAATACAAATATAATTGTAATCTATTTTTTATTAATTTCACCACAACTCCAAACACCTCCAATGAAATTAATGAAAGCATATACTGTATGTGATCTACCAGGATTCGAACCCGGGTTATCACACACAGATTTTTAGACACCTCAGCCATTACACCACCAAGACGGTAGGCTATGTTTGAGTCAAAATGTATGGAATCACGGAACTTGAAGCAGTTTAAGTTGTAAGAAGAGGGACATATATAGTGAGGGAGAGAGTTCACTTGTTGAGTGGAAGAAAGACTGGGACAATCGGTTCACTCTTGGGTTAGAGAGTTGGTTGTGTTGAAAGGCGGGTTCCACTTAGGCCTACTTTCCGTAAGGGAGGAGGTTTACATGAGGAAGCTCTGAAAAACACTGATTATTGTAATAGAGAGAGAGAGAGAGAGAGATAGAGATAGAGATGCAACATTGACAGTGTACCAACTGGCTAGTCAATACTCCAAGTTTTGAAACTTTCGAGATATAATGAGACAATTACCAAAAAGTGTATTGCATATTTTCCTCTCGTTATATACTCAATACCGTATTGTCTAGCAACACATGTCACTTGGTACTCTGCAATGTGTTGTCTTGCGTATTGCAAACAAAAAAGTGTCTGAACGTAGCCATAGTGTCTGAGAGTAGCACTATAATGCGGCATATATTTGTAAGGAGTATGTTGTCCAACCCTTTGTGTGTGTGTGTGTGTAGTGATGCATAACTGCAGGCTTGTTTGCCTACTGAGACCGGGACTTCTTTGGGTGGTCGGGGCCCAGGGGGAGTGCTGGAGTGACCTTGGTGATCGCTGGTCTCCGGGTCTTCTCCTGGGTGATCTAGATGTATGTGAATTTGTGTTTTGTTGTTGTGTGTTCATTGTTTTTCTGTTGTGTTGTGTTGTCCCTGTTCGGGCTCTGTCTCGAGTCGGCCACCTCTTCTTCTTCTAAAAATAAATGGGGAATGGGCCTGAGTAAATAGATGGATAGATATACCATGCAGTTAATTAAGAAAGCTACAAACACGTATTAGATTGAACAAGAAACTCAGATTATTATGCATGCATATGATTGACAACAGGGCGGATGTTGTAAAAAAAGACATCCGACTTCCTATAAATAAATCTGTTGTGTAGATTCCCCAAACTACCTTTAGTATTTTCTAGCCTACCACTTCTACAGCTTTTGCTTCTCCTAGTTTTGGCCAGTTAAGGTTGGTTACTACATGTATCAGCCGAAACCTTTAAGAACACGGGAATCATTAACGCATAAATTGAGATGTCCAAAGTATATTCACCAACACGTGGTTCCACTGTTCCCAGCCTAAGCCAATCATGGCTTTGCTTAGTAACACGCCTGCCGCCTCAGCCAATGAGCGGGCAGAACTCCAGCCCATCACGCTGCACGCCACGACTGCGCCTGCGCTGTACATGCAGGTTTTCAGTCAGTGTTGATATGGCGTCTGTGGTGTGATCTAGTGCGTCGAATTTCCGGTGTAGTTTTCGTGTTTTATGGTGCTAGTTCTGTAAATTCATGAATGGTGAATAAACGCAACCATAAACAACTTTAAAGCTGTTGTTTTGTGGTCGAAAACAGCACTGGAATGAGATAAATTGACGGTAAATTGAGCAAAATTTGCCGATCAGAGACGGAAGCGTGTTCTCACCCCGTCAGGTGCATGTGTACAGTAGGCTATACTGCGGCGCAATTTCCAATAATGCAGCGAAGTAAGTGGACATTACTACTCGGTTGTGAACACACACAGTTAAAGAGATACTACAATACAGTGTCATCAGATAAATTTGTGCCGTAGGCCTAATCCGTTTAATATGGAAAGTTATAAGAAATTTAATGTCGGACAGAACACAAAAAGCTAGGCCTAGTGCAACGGAAAGTGGAAACATGCCAAATATCTAGCCTATTGAAGAAATTGCATATATGGAGGTGGCAGACTTATTTCATAACACAAGTGATTAGTCTAGGTCTAAACTATAAGCCTCATGAGTGTATCTACGATCAGTGGAATAATACTAATGCCATACTTTGGATTTTTACCTGGATCGGGCGTAGGCCTATTATAAGGATCCCAGTGATGTCAAGGTATGTATTCGGCCTAGTATCATTAGGGTACTTGATTAGGCTAGATGTTTACTCTTAACATTTTTGGGTAACATTCAAGACAGCTAGAGCCGTTTTATTTATCAAGTTTATATTTTTTCCAAGGAATATAGTGTTTAGGCCTAAGACTAATTGTTGTTTTTCATGGTTTGAGTGGAAGATTTGCATTAACTTACCGGTACCTAGGCCTATTATTCATTAATCTGAAGATACTCCGTCAAATGGCGCCATTTATTGGGTGAATCGCGCTTTTACAGTAGGTAAGGGAAATTGTGGGGAGGCCATGCACGCTTCCAAAATGTACAAATATTATATTAGATTAACCTAACCCTAATATAATATAATATAATATCATATCATATCGTTTTTGTGAGTAACGTTCAAGCCATTTATTGGGTGATTCGCACTCACCGCCTCTTTCAAAACAAGAAGAAGAGGACCCAGGTCGAAGGATTCATTGGAAGAAAAATGAGATTAAATAGTAGAGAGGGGAAAAGATAAATTAAGATAAGGAGAGAACAAGATATTGGGGGTGGAGGAGGGGGTAAAATAAGGAGAGGAGAGTTCTGCTTAAGCTATATACTTCAATTCTTTGTCTTTAACTATCCTTTCTACGACTACATAATTTCTAAACTAATTCTTAAATCTAGCTCTATCTGTTTCTGGAGAAGTCACCGGTGCATAGGTGAGCTGGCTTTGAGAGGGGACAGCAACTCCACAAAAAGAAGAAGAAGAAGAAGGGTACAATGCTTTGTTTACGTTCGGGACATTATTTTCGTGTTATTTTTCGGTATAGGCCCTAGGCCTAATCGGGGTTTTTCAAGTGCCGATAACGAAATTCGGTAAGATTAGGAGTAGTGGGCGTACCACTACCAACATACAGCATAACTCATCTATAAAACATTAACCTAACCTAACCGAATGCTAGACTACTCGGCCCAGTAAAATCGAGACAGCTCGGCCCCGTGTTAATTACGAGACAACTCGTAATTAACCTAACCTAACCTACACATGAATCGAGAGAACTAGCCTATGACATAATTATACAATAAACGAACATTTCGCCCACATTACACACACGCCATAAACCCTCCACTTAGCTCTCCCCATCCTATATCCTGACTGGTCTCGTCAAATTGCCCCATAGCAAAACATGGGACCGAGCTGTCTCAAATAATGGGCCGAGTTGTCCAAAAGTGGGCCGAGCTGTCCAAGCCGAATTGTCCCATGGGCCGAGTCGTCCAGTCACCAACCTAACCTAACTTAACCTAGTATTCATGTAGTACTAGGTTAGGTTAATGTTTTATAATGATTTATGCTGTATGTCGGTAGTGGTACGCCCACTACTCCTAATCTTACCCGAAATTCCTCCATGCGGACTATAATGAGAAAAATATGGCGAGTCTATTGGTCCCTATTTTCCCCAATAAATTATTTCTAATAGGGCTGCGAAAGAGGTCTTGAATATTATCCATTTTTGCATTTTTTAACTAACTTAGGTAGGCTAGGCCTATGTAATATAGCCTATTTGTTTTAATTGTCATCAAGAATCCAGCCTAAGCCAAAATTAATTAGAGATCTTGACTTTAATTAGATTAGGCCTACGGTTGGTTAAGTTTTATTTATTTAATTAGGCCTAGCCTAATTAGTTATGTTTTTAATTAATTTGTTCAGCTTACATAACCAGACAATCTAAACCAGGCAAATAGATTCTGACCCTCAGCACAAACACACACACATTATTATATATATATATATATATATATATATATATATATATACGGTATATATATATATATATATAGCATTGACAAATGCAAGGTATTAAAGATAGGAAAGACGAATACTAATGCAAAATATATATAAACTAGCTAATGCTGAATTAGAAAACTCAGACTGCGAGAAAGATTTGGGTGAGTTTGTTAGCAACGATTTGAAACCTAGAAAACAGTGTACGTAACAAGGCAAACAGGATTCTGGGGTTCATCTCAAGGAGTGTGAGTAACAGAACTGCCGATGTTATCTTGAAACTTTACTTGTCATTAGTGAGACCTCATATGGATTATGCTGTCCAATTTTGGTGTCCTTATTACAGAATGGATATAGATTCCTTGGAGAGAGTACAGCGAAGAATGACAAATGATTCATAATATTAGAAATCTATACTATGAAGAAAGGTTGAACAAATTAGGCTTACATTCGTTAGAAAGACGCAGAGTTAGAGGGGATATGATAAAGTGTTCAAGTGGTTCAGCGGGGTAAATAAAGGAGACATGAAAAATGTACTGAAGCTCAGTGATAGCGAAAGAACTCTAACAAATGGTTATTAATTAGATAAATTTCATTTCAGAAAAGATATAGGCAAATATTGGTTTGGTAACAGAGTTGTAGATGGGTGGAATAGGCTACCAAGTGATATAGTGGGATCAAGAACGATATAGGGAGCTTTAAGATAAAATTAGATGGGCATATGGACGAGATGGGTTGGGTGTGAGGGGGATCTACCAGATGTGGGCCAATCGGCGCTCAGCAGACCCCCGTTACCTTGTGTTAATCTCTGACCGTTTTGGTGGGGTCCGTACTCAAGGTATTAGTGAGTTGGGCCTTGTAATTGGGGTTCGGTGTGACAGGGATCTGCCTTGTATGGGCCGATCGGCTTTTTGCAGACTCCCATTTTCTTATGTTCTTAATTACCGGTATATAAAACCAAACCACCTAAACCAGACAAATAGATTTTTACCCTCAGCACACACACACACACACACACACACACACACACACACACACACACACACATATATACCGGTATATATATATATACCGGTATATATATATACGGTATATATATATATACGGTATATATATATATGGTCGAAACGATCGATATATATTTTTAGGCATAGCCTAGGCCTATACATTAGGGCTACTTAGCCTATATAATTTACTTCATTGGCATGTAGCCTATGTCAACACCGTCGGTAATTCATTGTAATTTAATCCCTAAATCGCTACAAACAATTCCTGGATCTCACACCTCTCATTCGATTACCATTTTGGGTTCAATGTTATTTTAAAACAACAAATTTTGTTGATATATTTGAAGATAAATATTGAATCGACAGTATATGCTCTAAAGATCATAAGACAATTTGTTTTAACCCTCGGCAAAACTTAATAAAAAAGTATGGTACTAAAATTTATTTTTCGTAACAAGGTTGTCAATACGGTACTTGCAGTTATCGATAGATCTAAAGATCATATGAAAATGTGTTAACACTAGCTTAGCGGGCTAGCGGTTTATTTATATGTACCGCCCAGCGGGGTGTTTTTAGCCAAAATAGGGCTGTTTACGTGATCATTTTCATGCCTAAATAAGACCCAGAGCGTAAAACAAGTATCTATCCCTGAAAGGGCATAAACAGAGCTTTCCAATGACACCATAACGATACTTTTATGATGGCTAGTTTTCTTGCAACAACCGCGCAACGCGAGTGCAAAAAGCATGTAATTCGGCACTTTCCCCATACAATTCCGTATGTAGCGAGTGAGAGAGGGGGGGAGGAGGTGGGATTCGTGTCAGTAGGTTCGCCGTGGTGGTCTGGAGCAGTTATACGCTCGCTACTCTCCTGCCACCACTTGTCTCTCTCTCAGCAACATTACGTGCTGAAATTGCCACACGACCTATGTCGAGCGCCGCCAGATAGTCCAGATTTATTATACTCGACTTATGTTGCGCGCCGCCAGTTAAACCCTCGGAAAAACCTAATATAAAAGTATGGTACTAAAATTTAATTTTCGTAACAAGTTTGTCAATACGGTACTTTCCCGTTATCAATGTACAATCAAAGCTGAACATTGCAGCGTAAACACAAACACCGTAGACTTCATCGAATTTCTTTCACCTTCGATCGACAGCCAATTTTTTTTTTTTTTTTTTTACTAAGGGATTAGGTCTAGTACTCAACCAGCGGGGGAGTGGGGGCAGCAGCCCCCACCCATAATACTAGGTTAGGTTAGGTAAGGTTGTTAGGTTAGGCTAATGTCTTTTCAAATCACTATCGGGGGCGTGTCTCAACATCGATCAATAGGCCTAATGGGGAAATACCAGGGCCTGCAAGTGTATGGCCGGCTTAAGATTGATAGATATAATATACTATATATATATATATACCGACTGGTTTCTTAATAAAATACACACCTAAACCCCCCCCCCCCAGGGAAAAAAATAAATATATATATATATACGGTATATATATATATATATATATATATATATATATACACCGGTATATACTGTATATATACCGGTATATATACGGTATATATTTATATATTATATTTAAAACATAAGAACATAAGAAAATGGGAGTCTGCAGAAAGCCGATTGGCCTAAGCAAGGCAGATCCCTGTCCCACACAACCCCAGTTCAATTACAAAGCCCAATTATAGGCTCAACACTCTAATACCCTGAGGATCATCTTACCAAAACGGTTAGAGATTAACGCAGGATTATGGGGGTATGCAGAGTGCTGATTGGCCCAACCCGGCTGATCCCCCTTCACACATGTACCGGTATACTTGTAAATATCGTCCCCGGTGTAAAGCTGGATTTTTTTTTACCTTATAAATATATTGACGTTTGTTGTTGAGCTTTTTTTTTTTTTCCTAATTAGGCCTATTCAATAGCCTAGGCGTATTCTTACCGACCCGTATTAGGCCTACTGTGATGTTTTGTATGTGCAATGAAGTTAATTAATTTGTACTTTTGCATTTCAGGTATGAATGTACAGCTGAGCTCTACAGTAAGCCTACCATCTTATTTCTTCAAGAGTTGTTCAATACTTTATCTGGTAATGTATTATGTTTAAAACATTAGTTTCTGGGGGAGGCAAGTGTCAGAATCTCGTGTTGCCCAAATTAAATTGGAAGATGTTTAAAAGATGAAATATTCTAGGATACATCCTTATAGCACTAGTTATTTATATAACAAAGTACCGGTACTGTACAATTATATTAACACTGATTAAGTACCGGCAATGTTCTCAATTTACAACATTTAAAAGATTAGTCTACAGTAAATACTGTACAGGCTGAGTAGGTAGATCATGTAGAAACATTTGGTAACATAAGAACATAAGAAAATAACGCTTTTAAAAAGGCTACAGACTGTCAATAATAGTAGCCTACGGTACTGCCTTTCACTTATCAACAAAATACTCTTCTAGGATGCCTAAGACCATTCAACAAAACATTCTCCTAGAAACTGTTATCCTCGCTGTTAAGGGCACGATCTTAGGTTCTACTGAAGTGTACAACCAAGAGCTAAGGGGTCTCCCTACCGTTGTTTTGGGTATAGTAAAATGGGTATAGGTCTATAATTGCACCTATACGAGCTAAACAAATTATTATTGCATTTAACAGGAAGGTATGATGAGGTAAGTGATGTGGTATAGGTGGCAATATGCGGAAATGGATTATAAACCCCCTTTACCCCCTTACGTTAGGTTAGGTTAGGTTAATGTCTCTCTGAAACAATGTAAAATCCGTGTCACATCTAGATTGATAGACTTTTGTCAGAGGGGGCGGAATGCCCTTATAATCCATTTCCGCATATTGCCACCTATACCACATCACTTACCTAGTCGTACCTTCCTGTTAAATACAATAACATATTTTTTAGCTCGTATAGGTGCAATTATAGAAATTTACCAAAATACATTAGCCTAACCAAACAAACTAACCTAGTATTCATGTAGTAATGACAGGGGCAAATGGCAGAAAATATAGCGTCGAAATAGACGGGAACGTAACTGCGAGCGCACAACATGACGACCGTACGCCCGATCACTACATCCATCCCGATAAGTTTTTTGTAGCCTTGGTTTTAACTTATATCCGAGCAAATGTGGGAGGAATCTTTAGTAAAATTTTTAGTATGGGACTGTACATTGAACAGACTCGATCGTGTTTCCCCATTTTTCATGCATCCATAGATTTGTATTAATTGTTATTTTGATAAAGATAATTTGATATACCGGTACATTGAAGTGTTTAAAAAAACTAATGGTTATTTTATTAATTAACTACCAATAATGGGATATTGTATTATTACAATCTAGCAGTACTGTACATTTAAGTGTTAAAGCTGCATAATTTTTAATCAAAGCAAAGCCTATATCCGATAATAAATGTCAGTAAATAGGCCTACCTGTGTTCTAGTTTTATATTTTGAAAGGCTTCAGATAGGTTATATTTCATGATCAAAAGTATTTATGTATGGTAAGAACTTCTATAAAGATTATAATGTATATTAAGGTAATTTCTGCTATATATTTATTATATTGCTATGGTCTATGGCTTAATTGCGTGTTGACATATTCTTACTCGTCAGTCGCGAGTTATACTGTGTAGTGGCAGCTGAACTTGTATTTTTCGAGATGCTTGAAGGATACATATGAAATATTTATAGGTAGGCTAATTGAGATATATATATATGTACATTTATATATAGTGTATAGTAGAGTTTTTTTTTCCTATCGTCCAGAGTAAGTGAGTGAGAAAGTATGTAGTCTAATATTAGTAGGAAAATAATTAAGTTTCTCTCATACTCTGGACTGTACTAGAGTAACTAGTATAAGTATTGGCGTTTTTTTCATAGACCAAACAGAGCAATGAATCCAAATGATATCAATCGCTTTCATACTGATACCGTAGGCTATTTTAAACATTGCCCGTACGATACTAATTAAAAGGATACAGTAATAATCGACATTGTTAGCCAAGGAAACAAATATTAAGCACAAGATAATATATTCATGGTTAGGATCCAGATATTCGGTAGGAATGCTTATCAAATTGGTTAACCCTTTCAAGACTGCATTTCACACAACCACTTACGCCAACAACACAATCTACACTCCTTGAGAGCTCTGTGGGAAAGCCCGACTGTGGCCATGGCCTTCCTTAGGGATTCGGGGCTGTTCGGCCAGGCAGCTTAGGGAACAACAACAACCCTTTTAAGATACGATGACGCATTTCCTTTCTGTATCCTGGCCATTATTAGACTATTTTATTCGGAGGGTCAATTGAGATTTTCTTTACCCGGTACCATTTGAATTCCCACAGATCCATTGTAAGCTGCATAGAATTGTTTAATGATAACCAGAGTAACCTGTCAAAATACGTCATATTCTTGTAAAGGTTAAGTAGGCCTATCTCCCCCCCCCCCCCTCCCCCATGGGTTAGGCTATGTATTAATTTCGGAGTACCGGTATCTTCACATTCCGAAAGAAAGCTATGGATAGAGATTGGCTTTATGATGTTCTGTTTGGACGGTGAAAGTAGCGCCTGAAATGTTCCTGTTGAAGGATATATATGACTATTTTTGTAATACCGCCTTCCAGTGTTCGGTGCCTCATGGGTGTGTTCATTATCTGGGGCGGAGCACGGTAGGAGCCAACTGAACGGGGACACGCGGGTTCATTTTGTTTATTGTACGTACTGTTAATATTTTCGAACAGCTTAGCCTATGTACAGTTGCCCATGAAAGTTATGTGTATCTCCATGATCCTAATAGGCTACATGGAAATAAAATGCGCATAATTGTTTGACCGAGGACACGCAGGTTCCTTTTCTTTACCGTACTGTTAACTATCGGTAATACTTTAGATCAGCTTAGTTGCCCACATATGTTACGTGTAAACATGAATGAACGTAGCCTACTTCTGACAGTACCGGTACTAAGTTAAAACCTGAATTATTTTAACGCAATTTATAAGTGGCAAACATGAATGAGCATAAAATAACACACATATAGTAGAATAACACACATATAGTAGAATAACACACATATAGTAGAATAACACATATAGTAGAATAACACACATATAGTAGAATAACACACATATAGTAGAATAACACACATATAGTAGAATAACACATATAGTAGAATAACACACATATAGTAGAATAACACACATATAGTAGAATAACACACATATAGTAGAATAACACACATATAGTAGAATAACACACATACTGTATAGTAGAATAACACACATACTGTATAGTAGAATAACACACATATAGTAGAATAACACACATATAGTAGAATTAGAGTAATAACCTGAACCGTGGTGTACCCGATCTGGTGGCTGTTCCGTGAACTTCCGTTGTTAAACACTGTAGGGAAGGGCTTGGTTGGCGGTGGGTGAGGCGGGCTGATGTGGATGGGTCCGTAGGAGCTGAAACACTGTCATCACTCCTCATGATTCACATAAGCTCTTTTACTTATTATTAATTGTCCTTACATTTGCCAGGATCGATCTGTTTCAGTTTGATCTCTTTATAGCCAAAGCTGTACAATTTTTGATTTAATATAGATTTATCTATTAATCTCTGAAATAATATATGTAGTATATTCAAATATACTGCCCCATTACTACTAGAATAGAAAAATTGGACCCGCATGACGAAAACAAAATGTAAAAGTATTTGTTACATTACAATTTCGACTTTTTCAATAGCCCTCTTCACACCTGAAAAGGACTCGAGCGAGAAAAGTTTAATTGTCCTTACATTAGCCTAAACACTTTTTGCCATGTGATTGACTATTCTTTAAATTATATCCATATTTCTTTTTTCTATGTAAGCTACTTGTATTGTTATTTTGTCCATAGCATTGTTAGTCAAGAAAATAAATCGTACCGGTATATTATATCGTAATTTTAGGTACCGGTAACATGACGTAACTTCGGACAGGGAGGTAACTTCGGACACTCTAGAAAACATATACAATGAACCATAGTTATGGGATAAATACATGATGTTATGGAAAAGCAAGTATTTAATAGTGGCCCCTCCATCATTGACGATGTTGCCTATTAGTATAATAGTCTCCATTCAACACCCACGTCAGTCGTTTGAATCAACCGCCGCGAGGAAGAAAGAGATTAATCTTCATAAGTGCAAGCTACTTCTCTTATGGAATCGTCATCTTGATCGGGTAACCACTACAAAAAAATAAGAGAACCAAAAAAGGAAAAAGAATTTCCACTTTAACACTGTTATTCACAAGCTTCCCACATTCGGTGGATTTTCTTGCGTTGTGGCTTCTTACCGCCTCTCGCCAAGCGCAACGATTCGTCCTTCTCTTCCTCGCGGGCCAACCGACAATACTAGTGCCCCCGAGCTCCGGCTTCATTCGACGTTCGCTCTCCTCTCGTGAGTCCTTACTCATTTGTATATATCTGGGGGATAGTGCGCAAGGTTTTTTAGATTAGCTAGCACGGGTTGTGTATTGTTGGCCCGCAGACAGTGTTAAAATTAGGGTACTTTCAGGCGCTTACTTGTTTTGTTCATTCTTGTTACCACGCGCATGGTTTTCATTGTTGCTATGCGCCTTAGTTTTTGCTTTTCCTTTAGTTAGGAGGCTCTTTTATTCTTCGATAGCTGTTCCTTTGTCCAGCTTTGGGTCTTGGGACCCCGTCTTTGTCTTTTAGCAGACGCGCCGGGTTTCGGTTGTCACGCGTGGTTGTGGGACTTTCCGGCATCCGTGTTTGCTGAGAAGTCCCATTTGGGGGCTTTCTCTGAGCCTTTTGCTCTGCTTTCGCTGCTCTTTCGTGTTTTTTCATTCTGAAAGTTATTTTCTCATGATTAAGCCTTTAGGTTAGCTTTTGGGGGGGGGGGAATCTATTTATTTTTCTCTGTGTGAATTAATTTATGTCTCCTTTTCTTGCGCTCCCTGTGGGTTAGTGTTACACACTTCCCGGGAGTCCAAGGAGACGTCCTTACGTCAGGGTTGTTTTGAGGGTAAGGGTGGTTTTCTCTCGTGCTTTTCACCGAGTGAACTCCTCTCTGGCCCCGCCGGCCTCTGTTCTGAGCCCGTTCAGTACCGGCGCGTGGTTGTGTTCCTCTTTCCCCCCTGTCTTGGGATCTTTGTGGTTTCCCTTCTTCCGGCGACCTGGGAGGGCCGGCGGAAGGAGGGATGTCCGGCAAGGATAAAGTTTTCGGCGTGCCGTCCGGCCCATTGTTGTGTTTACCCCGTCTTTCACGGCGGCTAGGGTAAACATACCGGCGCCTTGTAGCATTTTTTTCATAAAAAGCGCGCAGATACCCGCCGCCAACTGGCCTAAACAATGACTAGTTATAGGATGGCACTCCATCTTCTGTGTGAACGACCCTTTGTTGTGTTTACCCCGTCTTTTCCGGCGGCTAGGTATGTACACGTACCGGCGCCTGCTAGCACTTTTTTCTAAATTGCACGCAGATACCCGCCGCCAACTGGCCTAAACAACAATGACTTAGGTCATAGATTGGCATCTGTGTGAAGTCGATGCCTCTGGACAATTTTGGATGGTTTTTCTACTTAGCAGGGCCGCCGGTTTCTATTTTACAAATAGTTAAACCCTCCGAATGTCCCGGCGTGTGGGCTTTCCTACATGCCTCCCTACGGGAAGTGCTACTTATTAAAAGGCCCCTGTACTCGGCCCACCAAGGGAATTTGCCCTGATTGGTAGCCGAGCAATAAGACTTACCCTCTCTGATATAAGACACGAGCCCGTTCACGGGTAACTTCGGGTCATATACAAGGGCTAATCGCTCAGCGAGTCAGTCAGGATGAGGGAGTCTATATACCCAGGACCTCCGGCTTCATCGCCCTGCGGGGATCCAGTTACGAAGGTCAGATTATATGCTATAATCTACACTTTTTTTTTGGGCCAGTGACGCTAGTCACAGGTAGGCATTTTCTACACCAAATAATTCCAATATTGAATAGACTCAGGTCCGGTCGAAGGTTAGACTAATAGTGACTGTTTTTCTAACTTTTCGGCGGACTTGTACTAGCATGTTATTAACTCCTCTCAGATTATCCTTATGAGCATTGATTCCTGGAAATTCTTTCCAAATCAGCACGGCAGGGAAAAAAGGAGGGGGGGTAGGGGTTAGTGGTTAGTCAACATTTTTACTTTTGCCCCCACACGGAACCCCCAGATTTTTTGCGTCTTGAAATTTTACTTACTTGCACTTAAGATTACAACAGGCTGCATTTAAGTTTGTCTCTGGAATTCCCAGCAATGCCCAGGGGGCATAGATCCTGGTGCGGATTGGACGAGTTTTTGTATAGATCAATTGGGCCGGGCGGCCATGATCGAGAGATACCTAAATGACCCACAGTAGGGGTATGGTTTCAGTTGCTAACTTTCAAAACACAAAACTTCCCAGAATCAGGGATAACATTGCATATAGGCAATCTATACTCACCACTTAGCTGAGCAATTAGCCATTGGTTATGACTCAGCCCCCATGCACCCCCCCCCCCCCCCCCCCCCCTCCCCCTCCCCCCATACAAGAACCCTCCAGGCTCGCTGGACACAGTTCTCGATGGACACTTCCGAGTAATGGAACCTAGGTCTCCGGCTCGGGTAAGTAAAATTTTCTTTCCTTCAACAAATATAAGTTAAGAAAAGTCGATCAGTATCTCGGTTAATGGTTCCTCCGATTACTTAAGCTAGTTATACAGCTCATAAATTTTCTTTCCTTAAAAAATCTAAGTTAAGAGTAGTCGATCAGTATCTCGGTGAATGGTTCCTGCGATTACTTAAGCCAGTCATACGGCTCATAAGTATCAAGCACTTAGGCCGGCGGGACGGCTCGTTTGTTTACGCTCAACCTCAGACGGTGAGGCGACTCTCATCCCCCCCAAAATGAGGAAAACAAATGCAAACAATGTTTACCTTCTTTTGTTCACGAATCTATAATAGAATACGAGTTCTTACGGATAAAGAGTGGGATGCGTTCAGCGGTAATTTAACGACATAACTCTTACAAGTACGATGTGTTAATTTATACTGCCGGTGTATGGACCGTTTTACAAGCCTATCTGTAGACATCAGCTTGGTGGGTATCTAGAAGTTGTTTTTTCCTATTATAGGTACTAGACGTTACACGGCCACAGACCTCGTGAGAATGGTTCAGGTTCACCCCAAAAAACACTATGTATAAGTGACTGATCCCTACGGGTTGGCGATCTAGGATTAGTCTAACCTTTCTGAATTGAGTTGGCAATGGTCTACACGGTATACCTTGTAGACCGCCTTTTTCACAGATTTCATGGATTAAAAGTCTCGTTTTGTTTAATCATCACAGCCCTCCCGGCGATTCGCCCCGTGTTAGGCATACTTACGAATAAGTCATTACGGACTCAGTAAGGCCAAAAGTGGATGTTAAGTCAGAAGCCTAAGTTCATTACTCAACGACCTCTAGCTTTCAATCCCACTGGAATTATTGAACTCGAGGGAGGATCCTCATCTAAATCAATAAAGTAGGACCGGTGCGGTGAGGGGCAGTATGGCTCTCACTATGAAACTCTAGGGACTTAACACGCCGGAGTTCACTATTTCCCGTTCTACATACCACGAACGGATGGGCGATCTTGGTAGCATCAGTTCCAGGGGTTGTTTATCAGATCGACTCTATAGTAATACAATCGGTCATCTCAATTTTTATCCAATGTTGTTTCCTAAGCCTTAAAATATCTCCCATGTCCCTATGCCGGGAAATCGAAAAACATTTTCACTGGCACGCTAGTTGTCAGGGTCAGGAAACGGTATTACGGCGGGACAACACATACCCGGAATACTCGCCGGATAACCGGTCAAGTACTTTCCTCCGGTCGTTTTCCCACCTCACCCAATTCTGGGTGGGATGGGCGATGGACCATGGGTAACGTGGGATCAGGAACTCCCACAATTTGCGATAGTTTTTTCCATCTAACCCTCTGTCCCCAGTTTCACCTCCATTACCGAGTTTGACTGGCTAACACAACAACCGGGAGGGGTCCCCCTCCCTATTTTTTTATTTTTTCATTGCGCCTTAATTAACTGCAGAGGTTTTTCTTTTGCCCCTCTTTGCTCCTCGGCCTCTTGAACTCCAAAGGTAATTTTCTCGTCAGAGATAATGCCCACAGAAAGTTTTTAGCTGCCTGTTTACTAGGGTTAGGCCCCCAAGGCGGAAGGAGGAATTAGCTAAAGCTTCTCATTAATATCTGCTCCCTTCCCCGGCGAGAACTTTCACGAATCCAGACCGCCTTATTTGAGGCAGTCAGGTCACGGCAGCTCCTCAGACTCGGTATGGCTCAGGGGACCTATGAATGCTTATTATAGGATTTGGTTCTCTCTGGTCTCCACCGAGAAGCTTATGATTAGCTAGACAGGGTGATGTGGAGATTAGAAGGATATTGAATGTAGGGAACCCCCATCAGGTCTCCCCGAAGGCTACAAGCGGCCAACGGACCGTTTCCCCTCCCACTCTCTAGTACATTTAAAATAAAATGCTTTAAGGAATGGGTCGTGTGTCCTCCCTCTCTCCCTCGACAATGCTAGTGCAATGGGGTTCCGAGGTTCGACGAGGTGTTACTTCCTAAAAGGTGGCTGCGCCACCTTATCTCTTCTGTGCGAACCGGCCTACGCCGGTCACCGCAATGTGCTCGCCAGAAAGTCACGCGACTTGGCTTCACCCGGTGTGGCATAACAGAATGATACAACCCTCTGCGTAAGGGATGTGATGCCTAGTAATTACACAGGACACACGATCCCCGGCCCAGGTCTGGTGGACGTACGCCGTTAACCCTGCGACAGACACACCAGGAAGGGCCGCCTCTCTCACACTTACTTGGGTTATAAGCCAGACAACTGTCCGCCGGCAAGCGGCTACCGGGAGGTCTTTAGGGTGATGTCCTACTAGTTAGTACATCTAGATAGGTTGGAGGACGGTATCCTCAGGGTTTTTTCTACAGTTACACTTGTCAATTCCCCAGGATGTCCCCTCTTTACGTTATGTACGGTACAACGCGAATCAGTATTCACTCTCGCGAAGCTCACTTCATGATTACGCAATGTTTAAGCCCTCAGCAGGCCTTGTTGGGGAGGGGGGGGGTCCCTTTTTGGGAAGCGTCCCGGCGGGATCTTATTCCCATCTCTAATATTAGAGAGGACTTCTTCCTCTTTCCATATGATTATTTGAGCTGTGCGCACGTACCGAGACGTTTTACCGGGGTCAGGGACAGCTTAGCGGCAGGTCCCCACGTTTATGATAACCTCTTAAGGCCAACTCAGGTATTTACTTTCCCCCCCACTTTTCTTCTTAAGTGAGATAGATGAAAACCGCTTGGGCTCTCTCGCCCTTATTTTGTTCCATATGAAATTACAGACGCGTTCTCCTTAACACGGCCAGTAGAGCGGCTTTTATTGATCTGGCAAAAGCGTGCGTTTTTTCGATTACTTAGGCTTATACTTTCAGTAAAACCTAGCAATAACTCAACGCTGTTCGCAGTCCTTACCCACCAGAGATCTCTCTATGTCAGTCTCATCCTTAGCCTTCCACACATATCAGCTCTCTTCAAAAGTGACAGTTTTCCCCTTTTCAATCCCGGGCTCTTTGTTTTCCCTCCGGCTTAAACTAAAAACGCCTGTCCCTCCGTAATATATGGCCAGCCACGCTGAACCGGAGCTTTCTCTGACCTCTCTGTAATCGTGAACGATTTTTTGTGTGGTATGAGGCGAAAAAGTTCAGACTGAGGTACGTTTACCGCCAGGGGAAGCCGGAATCGGGGCCATTCAGGTCCTACGGCTCATGTCCCTCCAGGTATCTTGTTCGATCCTCTTAGACTAGACATTTTTTGACATCCCCCGGTGGACTAACTGATATAGCCAGTTGTTCTTCTAGCTCTCTTAAGTTTTTTCCTGGATCCTACGTGTCCTCGCTCCACACCAAGTGGGCAAAGGACGTGGTAGTCACGGGGGGGGGGGGGGGGGGGAGAGAGAGAGAGAGATCTGCAGATCCCAGTACAAGAGATGAACCCCCTTCCACAGGATTACAAGTTAATGCAGGGCAAGCTAGGCGTTATTTATGCCGGGCCAAGCCCAGTTAGTTATGCACGAGCAAAGAAGCTCAAGATTTTTTTGTTTTAAATTATTAAACCTTGTGTATTCATTTGAAGTTTGCAAAACTTAATTAAAGCTCATGTAGTTTACGAATCATAAAAGATTGTGTTACACTACTGTTCATTATACTGTATATGTTACGTTCAGTTTTCTTTGCTAATGGCACTAGATTACGGAAAACTGGGTTTTGGTCGAGTTAACTCGAGATGTTCAATATTGCTATATATGCAAATTGCACGATTCTATGCTAGTTGCACTAGATTACGCAAGGTTGGTATTGGTCGACATGACTCAACACATGTTCCAGCCTAGTTTACACTAGATTCACTAAGTTTAGTATTGGTCGAAGTGACTCAATAAATGGACCTAAGGACCAAGCTGAGCTCAGCACAGGTTACAGGTAGAGGTGACAAGTTTTTTTTTGCATTTAACTCTGTGTCACACGGTACAACAAATACCTCATGGACGAGGACTCTGTTGTTGGAGCAGGCTTCTTTGAAGCAACGCACTGCTCACACTCTTTTCTATTTTATACTGTTGTAGGCACAACAAACCAATTACTATTTCTTTTTCCTGTTATAAGGTTTTTTGGTTTAACCATACGGTTATTTAGGGTTTGATATTTACGAATGTCCCCCTCCAGTCTTGAAATTCAGGCAACATCGTCAATGATGGATATTAGATTATAGGTTTGATTCCCGAAGGGAAGTAGAGAAAACCTAATATTTAGTAGGGGCCCCGGAATCATTAATGACGATGTCCCTCCCAGCCATCCCCTTCCCATTCGCTGATATTTTGAGTTTATCTTGGTCAGTCTATGATCTTGGTATATCATTGAAGGACGAATCGTTGCGCTTGGCGAGAGGCGGTAAGAAGCCACAACGCAAGAAAATCCACCGAATGTGGGAAGCTTGTGAAAAACAGTGTTAATGTGGAAATTCTTTTTTCCTTTTTTGGTTCTCTTATTTTTTACGAAGTTTTTTCGTAGTGGGTACCCGATCAAGATGACGATTCCATAAGAGAAGTAGCGTTGCACTTATGAAGATTAATCTCTTTCTTCCTCGCGGAGGTTGATTCAAACGACTGACGTGGGTGTTGAATGGAGACTATTATACTAATAGGCAACATCGTCAATGATTCCGGGGCCCCTACTAAATATTAAGTTTTCTCTACTTCCCTTCGGGAATCAAACCTATAATGTCTGCGTTGTTCTTCCATAATGCAGAGTAATTTTTCCATAACTGTAGCTTACATACTGTTATCCAGAAGTGTTCAAAGTATAGTATAGCCCCCATCCGAAGCTAGGGCATTTCACGGTAACAATAAAAGTAAAAGATAATAATTGTTCTAAAATGTTGAGGCCTTGAGATTAGCCTACTGTATTTAGTATTGTGCCAGTCTTCTGTGAATGATAGTTTTGTTAGCTTGTCCCTTCAATAAGTTTATATACGATAGCTTATTTTTTATTTAATAGGTACCGGAAGAAAGTGAACCCCTATAAGCTTCAATAGCTTGATTCTGTAGAAGGGATTCAAATCAAAGCGATTTTGTTTGAAGACTTGAATAAATATGAGGAATACAAGAAAACATGAAAGAGGATTGTTCTGTCCATTTTATCAATACCAAAGACACCTGAAGAACTGTAAAGCATATTTAATAATAATGACTATAATGAAGGTTCTTGATATGACTAGTCTCGTTTGACACCCATGCCCTGTAGTGAATAATGACTATAGGGTATCAACTAGAGTGGCAAACCGGAGCATGTTGTTTAGTGAAATGAAGGTTCTTGATATGAATAGTCTCGTTTGACACCATGCCCTGTAGTGAATAATGACTATAGGGTATCAACTAGAGTGGCAAACCGGAGCATGTTGTTTAGTGACTTCAGTTGAGTGTGAGCGAGAATACAGGAAAATATATAATGAAGTATATATTACTTTCGACATTTAGGAGTTAATTACTTTCAGAAGCATAGAAACAACTATAGAGCATGACTGTAACTGTGTATACTGTATCTAATGATTAAAACAAGGGACTTATAATACATATTTGTTTTCACAAACTCGCCAATTAATTTACAAGCAAACCTAACTAGTGACATCAATTAAAGTAAATGTGGTACCCGGTACTCCAAGGACTCGAACCAAGGATACTCACACCGAAATTCCACACGCACTAGGCTATCAAGACTGGGTATGAAAAATCTCTCGTTCGCCACCCTGTGTTTAATTGACCACTTGCGAGTTTCAGGTACCGGTAATAAGGAAGTTGAGCCGTAGACATCGATTCTTAGCGAAAACATAAAATGAGAGTTTAGCGGAAAACATATTATAACCTAATTGATGCGACTTTATGACAGATTGAAAGTTTACTGACTAAGATTTTATGTATTTGTATTTGCACTACATCTGAAATTTAACTTTAAATTTTGTTTAATATTTATGTCTACAGGTCCATCTTCCTTATAGCCCGAAACTCGCAAGTGATCAGTAGATTTTCTTGAATAGGGTGCAATTATTGATTTTATTAATTTGGGTGAACTACCGGCTCCGGAAGTTTGTTTAATAGTCAACACCTTTTTTTTTTTTTTTTTTTTTTTTTTTTTATCGAACTAAGTGGACGTTTTATATAATTGCAGTATTTTTCAATTCAGAAAATAAAGTTTGTCTAGGCTTTATCACCCTCTCAGTCATATCAACTTGATCTACAGGTAAAGTATATAACTATAGTATATATCTTAGTAAACATATCTCATACCCTACTGGCATTATATTTGTGCATTGCCTAAAGGAAACTTTATCGTACATTTATATTGAAGCATACATATAATGGCAATATTAAGTTATACCGGTAAGTCTAATCATAGGAGGCCTATGGTAGTTGGATAATTTATCATTACAACTATAATTATTTTTACCAGCTGAAATACGGGAATTTGACTGTTTTGTATATGGTACCGGTATTTAAAGTTTATTAAGTTTTATCATATTTTAAGGAAATTATGAATGTAATTGTGTTGTATATAAATATAGGCCTATAGGCTAAATGACATAGGCTACTACGCCTTAAGCCGGCATCACACGAGATGATATGGGAAACTATGGAGCATAACGCTAAGATTGTCTGTAGCCAACCCTGACATTATTTTTGGGAAGTGGATCCAGTGATACCCGGTATATAATTAAATTATCTATACAGGTATTTTAGATTTGTTCATTCAGTTGCAATAGCTACCCTCATATTATTTAATATTATGCTATACCGATACACAAAGGCTAGTATTAATAACACATTCCAGTACCGGTAGGCCTATATGATTTCTCATACATTTCGGGAAGGCCTTGCAGTAGTAGGTTGCATTATTTTGTATTTGTTTTCCTTAATAAGTTCTCATTATAGCCTTAGTCTGTACAGTACGGTACACAACTTTTTATCGTTCATTTATTATAATTACCTGTACGAAATCTGTTAATGCATTGGTTACCGTTCTAATGAAGGCGTATGACTAGATGGTGGATTAAAAAGGAGTAGCCTACTGTATAAGTATGATTTATTGTATTGTTTTTATCATTATTTGTTTCCGCATATAGCAATTATGTGTGATAATTATCTTCTGTCTATAGTATCAATGTAACCCAACATATTAAACTCTTGTAGGGTAGCCAGGATAGCGAAAAGTTTGGTAAAACAAATTAAAATAGTCCAGGCCTCTTGATCTATCCTCTACCTTAGCTAGGAACGGTATATCTTCATAAAATATAGCCTAGAGGAATTATCACAGCTATTTTGTCATGGGATGTAAGCTATTGTGCCAAACTAGATTTCATGCACTTCCATGCCGGCAACTCTGAAGCTCTTTTTTAAAATAGGCTAATATTTTTTGTAATTTGTTTTTCATTTTTATTGTGAGCTTGTTCTGGATTGGATTATATATCGGCACAAGCTTATAGCTCTGTCATTGCATTTTGGGACAGGTAAAATGTTTGCTAGTGTTAATCGGGTTTATGCTAATCGTGACATGCCTCAAATATTGGGGAAAAGTATAGAAACACCTCTTGTTTAACGTTGTGGGTGCACTAGTAGTGGCTAGATCTGCACTTTGTAACTTGTTTTGTAAGAATGGTTTATGAATCTGCCTTATGATCTGTTAGATATGTCTATCTATTTTAAAGAGAAAGATATACGGTAGTCTATAGGCTATTCTGCGAACATTTAAAACACCCGAGCTAAAAGCTAAAAATTATCAATCGAAATGTTATAATTGAAACCGACTGCAAGCTAATAAATATGAGCTACGGTAAGTAATATACCGGTAGTCTGCGTAAAAAATTTACTGTGTGTTTCAGCATTATCCAATTGATTATCTGGATTCATGATTCCTAGAAATCAAAACACACTTGTTAGTATTTATTCTTTATTTACATACCAGTGCAAGCTCCAACACTCTGGTAAACATTGTGAGTTGAAGGCCATCCAAATTAAAAAAATAAATTAGAGTAATTAAAACAGTAATAATTATTCCTCACGACATTGGTCTCCCATACAAGTTCAGTTTTCTTTACGCTTACAGGACCGCTCATTTTCAGCTTCATATGGATAACTAAACAAATTTCCTCAGAATTCAAGACTTTTAATTATAGGTCATTCAGGTTCATGAATGTAAGGTACACTGCCGCAATATGCGCCCTCCCAACTACTGTACCTCCATATGATGAAAGATGGTTATTTAATTAATTATGATCATCAATACGTATATTATTAATGAAAAGGGGAAAGGGTTTTTCGCAGTTGATGGGTGTGATATTGGCCATTCAGACATTTAAATCATGTTGGTAGTCATTATAAGCTGTATAAGGAATTATCTCTGACTACCGTAACTTGCAGTATATTTAATTGAGTATAGTCGCCTACTATACGTGTATGTCACGTAGGTTATTACCAAAGAAAGTATGATATACTGGTAATATGATGATTCTAGTTGGAAGTGGTGTTGCTTTTCGTCCACATCGGCAGGTGAATGGGTGATTACCATGATTCTCCGTGGTCTGCTAATATTGTAAACAAAGAGATCCGTAAAGCCGGAGTCACACGAGCCCTTTTCCGAGAAATTTTAACGGGCAATAATTATGGTCTGGAAGCCTAAAAAATTACACATTATAATTCAGCCGCCTCACTTTAAAATCTACCTTCCGTCTAATTACCGATACCAGTGCGAAAATGTCATGAAATAATACGAGAAAAATTTGCTCATGAAAAATTGACGGAAAAAGCGCTTGTGTGACAGCGGCTTAACATGACCAACGATAACTTGATGTAAGAAGTGCCCTGGGGTAGTGTTGTAAAGCCAGTGTCACTCGAGCGATTTTTCCGTCAATTTTCCTTGAGCAATTTTTTTCTGGTAATATTTAGGGATATTTTTGCTTTTAAGTCAGAAACTAGATCGAAGTTAGATTATGTTAACCCGCTGAGACCCAGCGTCGCACGTGTTGCGTCTGCGATGTTCGATCACCGGGGCCCAGCGACGCAATGGTTGCGTCCAGGTTAATTACTTCGGTCCTATGGCACCTAGAAGGCTCAGATTTGTATGGGAACTGTGTAAGTATCCCACGCAACCATGCCGATGGTTGAAAACTCTCAAAGTCCAACCGCGTGCGCGTGAGCACGCAAAAACCTTTTTTTGGGGGAAATTGCCTTCAATTTTTTACCCTTGTAAAATCCGTTTTCGGGGGCTCTGTAGGACCATTTTTTTAGCTTTTTGATCGGTTTTTCATGTTTTTTCTTTCATTCCTAACCCATTCGCTATTGTTTCTGGAAAAAACAAAATTTCAACCCTCTGGGCCCTGGTGGTACATTTATTGCTAACTAGCTGGGGCTCAGCGGGTTAAGTAGTTAATTATTTATGGAACTTGTCTTTTGAAGCTACCAGACAACAATTGCTCGTAAAAATTGACGGAAAATTGCTCGTTGCCTTAAGCCATCGTCACACGAGCAAGTTTATCGGCTACGTGAATCCGAGCCTTGAATCCGCTACAAGTTATCATATTATTTTGATGACTGCTGTTTATTCCTGTATTAAATTGGATTGTACATTATTAGGCGCTTTAGATACAAAATACAGTCTTAATGAAAGATAAAATTGTCAGCTCTAGTAGACTTCATTATAGCTACCAGGACTGAAAGTGGTGTCACATGAGAGCTTTTTCCGGCAATTTTCAATAAGCAATTTTATTTTCATGTTATTTGAGGCTCTTTGGTATTGGAATCGGAAACTAGATCGAAGGTAGATTATGTTAGGTTGTTTAATTCTTCTGGAGCTTATATTTTAAAGCTGTCAGACTTCAATTGCCCGTAAAAATTGACGGAAAAAGCGCTTGTGTGACATCGCCTTAATTGTTGTAGTATCCTATGTTCGCTTCAGAAAGTGTACATCTAGTTAACCTTTTCAGCAGACGATGACGCTATTTCCACTTTATCGTGGCTAACATTAGACAATTTTTCTGAGCTTTGAAAGTCCCTTTAGTAATTAACACCTACGCTGCAGGCATATTTCTGCTATATTAGGGCTCATTCAGGCACTCCTGAATGATTGAGCAAGTGTCTGCATGAAATTAAATGTATTCAGCCAAGAATTAGAAGAAAATACTGTAGCTTCAAAATTACACCAGAACGAGGTTCGTAGCGAGCAGGGTTAATCAGTAGCGCTACCATAGACATTAGCAAATTTGAGCAAATATCGTTTAATGTCCGCTACATTTACCTTTGGCAGCACTGCAGAGTCTAGCGGGGTATACCTCATACCTCCTCAGTGTCACGGCCACCTGGCTGGGGAGTGAACAGGGGCCTGCCGCGCTC
Source organism: Paralithodes platypus (assembly GCA_032716605.1). Classification (NCBI taxonomy): domain Eukaryota; kingdom Metazoa; phylum Arthropoda; class Malacostraca; order Decapoda; family Lithodidae; genus Paralithodes; species Paralithodes platypus. The sequence continues at coordinate 37,901,104 of CM064501.1, read as the reverse complement.
CTACTCACTCGGACTAGTCTCCACAGGCTTTAAAAGCCTGTAAATTGCTATAAATTGCCATGTGCGTTCCGGAACGTCTCCCGCAGCCAATGGATTAAAGAGGCATCGGTATCGTTACTATCGTACAGTCTAGGCCTATCTCAATTAAGGGGATTTGGTTTTCTTCTTTTTACTGGGGTTATTATTTTAATTTTATTTTTTCTCCCTAGACCTCCATCAAGCTTAAAAAATATACCCTCCAGAACCCCCATTTAAAAAATTTAGTTGTGTACTTTTCGGTAGAATAGCCTCAACCTCTTAAATTGCAGGCTCGATTTTGCTCACCAGGTACAAATCGACACCTAAATGGCATTGCCAAATTAATGGGATGAACATTATAATCTCAGAACTACTGGGGCTAAGCTAAACATGAGGGAGAATGAAGGATCAGACTCTTCTTCCCCCCCCCCCCCCCGTAATCCCCTGACTCCTATATATAATTCATCCCTACACTAAACAAAATATCTCTCAAATAATAGGAAGAAACACGTCATCCCTAAAAGAGTTAACCCTTTCGCGCACTGCAGGACGTGATTGCGTCCTTACAGGGATAATAATAATAATAATAATAATAGTTCTTAAAGCTAGCGCATGCTAAGCTAGGTAAGGATAGCTCAATAAGGCCGATTAGGCGTATTTCCATTGGGGTCCTGTACTACTACCCCATCCCTTTGCTCATGAGGGATGGTAACGACTCAGTGCTTGTGTAAAATCTTTAATGCGCCGAGCGTGGGCGCGAACCCGGGCCTTCTGGGTGGAAGTCCGAGACGCCAGTCACTACACCAAGCGAGCCGCTTACCGTACTTTAAACTTACTTCAACCTCTGCAGTTGTCTTTGAGCAAATTGTGGGCAGAAAACTAATTTTGGAGAGGTAATTATGAGATTAAGAGAATTCTATTTATGAATACTAAACGGCAGCTCCCGGAGACATGAAAAGGTTAAGGTGTGGCTTATGATACGTTTTGACAGTTTAATCTGGTTTCAATTAGACGGTTTTATACAGCTTCGGAAGGTCCTTTGGGAATTAGAAGGGTAAAGATCATCTCAATTTACCCTCTGACTTTCATATGCCCCTCCTAATCTAAATAAAATAGTCTAATATTAGCCTGAAAACAAAAAAGAAATGCGTCTAATTTTACGTTGAAAGGGTCAACATTCTAGATCTCGAGTGACGGCGTCTCTTCCGTGGATTGACCTCCTGGAAGCCAAAGTGTCACATTTTTCCTTTGCCCCTCAACTTTCTCTTCATAATTGCTGAAGGGCACAGGGCCCTGGGTGGGGCTTTGGTTTCCCGGGCGTTTCCGCACCCTCCTCAGCTCCCTGCCATGGAGTGGCTTCGGTCACCCAGGCTTTATTGTGGTCAGCAGGGAGGGTTCTGTGGGGGCGCTTGGTTATGGCCTTGGCCTTGCTCGGGGCCCTGGGGCTGTTCGGCCAGGCAGCTTGGGGAACAACAACAACAACATTATAGCCAAAATGGTCGTGTCGGCTAAACTGTCATTATAGATATATATATATTGACTTAGCGGATATAAATTAAAATGTAAAACTTGCAAACTAAACAAACAAAAACTTGGACAAAGACAATATAAAGGCAAAATAACTTATCAAAATCGCTATGTGGAAACAACGCTTACTAAAATAAAATTTATGAAATAAAAGAACACAATCCACCACATGGGGTGTACAGTACTGTACATGAGCAAGAAGAAAATGTATACCGGTACATTAGCAGTTATTATATTTATACATTTATTGTCTATCCCATACGTTTAGTACGGTACCTCGCTTTCGATTAATTCGATTATAATTATACCGGTACAGGTATAAGGCGATTTCACACGAGCCCATTTTTCGTCAATTTCCGATGAGCAAGTTTGTTCTCATACGGTATGGTACGGTACTAGTTATTGGTATTTTCACATTGAAATCAACAAATCAACTTATTTTATTTTATTTTTAAAGACAAATAATATAGGCTACAACTTTACTTAAGAAGATGCCAGAACACAATTGCCTGAAAAAAATGCTGGAAGAAGCGCTCGTGTGATGCCGTCTTTATCTACGGTACGGTACCCGGTATACATTGTTTCCAAATGCACCTATTGGATGAGGTGAGGTAAGGGTTGATCTGGTTATAGTCTGTTTACTTTAACCGGGCGTATTTACACTTGGTTGTATTGAGCTGTGGAACTTTACTTTGACCTGATTGGTTGATGGTACACTTGGATGCCGTAGTCTCCAGCCCACTCATAAACATTCGTAGATTTCACCTATTATTTATCATGGATGTGTATTTCTGGGAAAGAATTATTACTATAACTTTCTCTATATCGGCTGCAACAATATTTGTACTATTTACTGAAAAGTAAATTTCTATCCAAAAATCAATTCAGAAAGTCATAATTTAATAAAGAAAAAGCTTGAGAGTCCACAATTTCTTATGAGTGAGCTAGAGACTATGGCATCCGAGTGTAGCGTTTAGTGTATTTATTTTTGTTTTGTAACTGAAATTAGTCGGATAGAGTGCCATCATCCAATAAGCTAAAGCTATGATTCTCTAGCCCAAACAGATCAAGTGCAATTTCGCAAAAAATGGACTATAGTTTCCTTCCGTTCATTTAGCAATTAGTTTGGGATTAAACTTTTGCCTCAGGCTGTGTATATTTGGCCATATCATAACATACGGTAGTTCATAAATGTCGATGTTATATACAGTAGTCCTACAGAATGTGACTTTTAATAAAGATTGATAAAAATGCATTTATTGTTTATAGATCTTCCTATTTTACAACTATTTCATCATGAATACATCACCCACTCACACATATATAATAACTAGGCCTAGTCTTGTATGAATCAGCAAATTCAGTTTATATTTTTTAGGTACGGTATATTTTTGTAGACCTCTTATCAAGCTTAAAAAACCTCTCCAAATACGGTACCCCTTTTGAGATAAATTTGTACCAGGTACATTTTTCTATGTACCTTACTTTCTATGTGTCACCCAATTTTAAGACATTTCCTGGCACTGGCACAGTACCGGTATTTGAAAGTATTTTTACAAGTGTTTGAATACCATGCCTCAAGTGAGGCTTCTAGTAGTTTCTGGGTTAAGCCAATATATAATGTTCCCAGGGCATTTTGGATATAGGAAGTATGGGAAATTAGTCTCCATGGTTACTAGTCTTAAGGGATATTGATACAATATTAAGGAAATAATGTTTTATGTTCAATAACACAGGCTACAGAGTAGGCTTACAATACGGTACATTATTATCTTATGCTTAAGTAATTGCTACCTATTCGAACAAAATGGCTAATACTAGGATTGTTGTTATTGTACAGTGGCTCTAATAAGTCATGTCTCAGCTGTCATTACGTTTGGCTTGCTCTGTGCTGTATTAATGTCTTGTCAGATGTTGGATTGGGTGGGTAAGTGTCGGAACATGTTGGTAGGTTATATCTCGCCCAAAAAGAAGAAATCATGTGTAAATATTCCTGATACCAATTATTGATGAGAATATAATTGGTGCCGAGACGTGACTTATTAGGCCGACTGTACTAGCCCCAAGACGCCCTTTATGGGAATATTGCGGCGTACCATACTAGGATAACAAGCGTATGCAGTGCTCTGATGCAACTGGGATAAAGGTTCGGCTACAAATAGATGGAACATACAAGAACAAGGTACAGTTGAAATTATGAATATCACAACACCTCTAACACCTAAATCCTGCCCCAATATGAACCCTCAAACTTTTAAACGAACGTCCGAAATGTAAATACCGGTACAGTACTGTATATAGTGGAAAATTAATTAAAATTTTTGATTAAGTTCAGAATAGCTTCTAAAAATTAAGGCCATGACTATGCCCTAGAGTACTGTATACATTTTATTGGTACTATTTAACTATAGTACCGGTACCATACTATATTGTTTCCTGGGCATTTCCACACCCTCCTCAGCTTCCCCTTGGAGTGGCTTCGGTCACCTGGGCTTTATTAGTAATAATCAGGGAGGGGTTTGTGGGGGCGCTTGGTTATGGCCTTGCTCTGGACCTTGGGGCTGCTCGGTCAGACAGCCTGGGGAACAACAACAACAACTGTATTTTTTCCAATATTTGTTTACCCACCTCATAAACCAAGGTAACATAATTTCTTGTTCATATGGTAGGTACCGGTATACAGTATAGCATACGGTACGGTAATTATTATACTGTACTGTATTGATATGGGGTCATTATTATTAAGGTACCAGTAGCTACACCTGTTTAAATTTATGTACCTATACTATTTATACAGTCACTGTAACATTATAATTCTTAATACAGTTTTTGCAATACTCTATTCGACTAGTGACATAGTTCTTTTGCTGCACAATTCTATGACTACTAAGTATGTTGTATCTATATTTATCTTGCTAAAATAGCTGTATGTGCCTCAGATGTCTCTATTTAATTTGAAGTGTAAATATTATATTATAACTATCTTCGTGGTGCAATGCATAAGTGTTTTGATTTTCGGTGTGAGCATCCTAGGTTCGAATCCTCGGACTGCCACATGTGTTTGTTAATTTCATTAATCGAGTTTAGGAGTGAAGTTGGTTGGTGGAGAGAACATAATAATTAGTATTGGTCAGAAACAGCAATGGTCAGCCAACAAGTCACTCATAGATACACGTTATTATATACAGTTAGGTCTCGATATACGCGGTTAATTCGTACCGTCTACGTGCCGTTTTTATCAATACCGTATCTTGGAAATAACAGGCCTTATGGGAATTAATTGATTCGTTCCAGCCACTTTCCCAAAGTTCCCCTTTTGACTACCTTCAGCCGACTTAAATTACATGATTCCACCAACATCATATATGACATAACATAGAATATACATTAAGCATCAATAAGAACTGTTTTGGACCTGTTACTGACCTTTTTGTGTAAAGGATGTGTTGACGTTCGGTAGATATTCCCGCTGCAGCACTCCCTCCCCCAGCCCCGCCTCGCCCCAACCCCAACCCCAACCCTGATCCCATCACTGTGATGAAGTTGTTGTTGCTGTTCCTCAGGCTGTCTGGCCGAGCAGCCCCAAGGTCCCGAGCAAGGCCAAGGCCACAACCGAGTGCCCCCACAGAACCCTCCCAGCTTACCACTAATAATGCCCAGGTGACCGAAGCCACTCAAAGGCGGGGAGCTGAGGAGGGTGCGGAAACGCCCGGGAAACAAAAGCCCCACCCAAGGCCCTGTGCCCCTCAGCAATTATAAAGGGAAAGTTGAGGGGCAAAGGAAAAATGTGACGCTTTGGCTCCCAATCTGCCAGGGTTGGCAGTAGGGAGGTCAATCCACGGAAAAGACGCCGTCACTTGAGATCTAGAAATATATAAGTAAAAGGAACACTCAGAGTAAGCTATGGGTATGGCAGAGAATGCTCAACTCTCATTCTGATAGACCAGCCCATCACTGTGATGAAGTTGATGGGGCTTGTGCTGCAGCTCGCACATCGGCCCCTCCAGGTCTCCCAGTATGTTAATAGTTTTCATCGAACCCAGAGAAAAAATAAATATTGTCCATCATATTATTATCAGAATCAGACTAGTTGTGACTGTCGGGGGCGGCCTCGGCTTGTTGTTGCGGGCGCCGGCGAAAGAAATTCATATCTTCGCTTGTTGCCGGGAATTAATTTATTACACATGATCTGATAATGGTTGAGAGCACTAGCAACCAATCCTGCATTTTGGTTTGACCCTTCTCTGTTAGGGTCATTGTTTATGAGTAGGTGGGTGACAGGAATGCCGAGACAAGCCGAGCGGGCCCCAGTCTGACGTCACGGGAGTCCCAAGGCTCGGGCCGCCATCCGCGTATTTCCAGACTTTCCATGTTGCGGCCGACTTTGGAACTTTTGGGGTTACCGTGTCCAAACGAATCTGTGTATAAAAAACTTGTGTATATCGAGACCTGACTGTACTAGCTATATTATCAGATAGAATACAGTTAGGCCTACTTGTAAAAATTCATGGACCACATACACTGTATGTTTTTCAATAACCAATATTTTTTACTAATCTATGTGAAACTATATATAGTCTACACTACTGTAGACTATAAGTCCTAACACTATTCACCTAATTAAGTTACCCGTACTGGTAGTTAAGTACCCGTACCGTAAATTGTTTTGTTTTTTGTTTATATATTTTTTTACAAAATGCCCAACATGAGATCCACAAACTGTTATAAGTGACTGTACGGTACTGTTTAGCAAGTACCGGTAGCTATGTATCTGGCAGTGTTAGTACCGCGCATAGTTTGCATCCGCTTCCGGAAGCGATATCCAAAATCTTTAGAACGGGTGACGACATTAATGTAGTGTTATGCACATTAATACTCTGCCTAATCCCCTATTACAGAGTAGACTTGGGCACGCTAATAGTGGCCCTATCAGGACGTTACCCTTTGGTGTGTACTGTTATATAGTTTGTCTGTGTACTGTTATATAGTTTGTCTGTGTACTGTTATATAGTTTGTCTGTGTACTGTTATATAGTTTGTTGGGGTGAAGCAGTTTTTACCACTATGCACTTTCTGCTCAATGGTCGGTGCCCTGATTATTAGGGACTTCAGTAAACAGTTGCCACAGATTGCTAGACCGCATTGTCCACCACAGCACTGACTTCTGCCAAATAGCACACTGTCTGGCCCGAGACACGAACCCTTGACCTCACAGGTTTGTAGGTGAGTAACTACGACCTGTGACCGGTACATGTGGAATATTGTTTAGAAGGCTAGGAACTAATTTTTACTGTAACATACTGTACTGTACAGAGGGAGGGAGTTTGTAGGTAGGCCTATGTTTTGTGTAGTGTGTGTTGTTGTTGTTCCCCAAGCTGCCTGGCCAAACAGCCCCAAGGCCCCGAGCAATTCCAAGGCCATAACCGAGTGCCCCCACAGAACCCTCCCCGCCGACCACAATAAAGCCTGGGTGACCGAAGCCACTCCATGACGGGGGGCTGAGGAGGGTGCGGAAACGCCCGGGAAACCAAAGCCCCACCCAGGGCCCTGTGCCCCTCAGCAATTATGAAGAGAAAGTTGAGGGGCAAGGGAAAAATGTGATGCTTTGGCTTCAATCTTGGTAGATTGGGAGGTCAATCCACGGAAGAGATGCCGTCACTTGAGATCTAGAAAATATATAAGTTAAAGGAAAAGTCAGAGTAAGCTATGGGTATGGCAGAGATTGCTCAGCTCTCACTCTGATAGACCAGCCCATCACCACATGACTAGAACCCAATCCTCTCAGCATCAGCTAGAAAAGGCCCTAGAAAGCCGCCTTTGGCGGGGGGATAGCTCCCCTATTTCAAACCCTTTCGGGGTTGGGCACCCGCCCTGTGTAGTGTGTGTAAAGTATACTTGTTGAAAGAGATGATGGTTATCCTCCTCTTTGTGTTGTAGGCCTGGATGTGTCTCCTGCCGTCCCTCCTCGCCCCAACATTAATGTCACATGAATTGTTTTCTTTTCCTCCTACTATTTTTCTGCAAGATAGTGATTTGGTTAGCATGTGTACAATTACCCATGTGCATTAAAGAACTAGTTTTATTTATGCTAGTCTAGCTATTTATTAGTATATTTGCAATGGGAAGCAATATATGGTATGCAGCTTTATCAACCTATCCTTTAGACACGATACTTTGTTTTTTATTTTTTTCTGTTTTTTAACTTTTTTAGTTTTTACAGATACTGTAGGCCTATGTATCCTGGCCGTATCAATGCCGTCATGTACACAAATATGACAACAATAATTGCTTTTGGTGTATGGTAATTTCAACTTTTCTACTGTTTTGAACTTTTGATAGTGAACTTAGCCTAGTGCTCTGCAGCAAACACAAACTAGCTGAAAATGATGCAAAGTAGGATCAAGAGGAATATGACAGCTACATAGTCTACACAAAACTGACTTAATGATTTTGGTTTTTAGACAGTACCGTACTGTACCTCTTATTCATCAGCTACCGGTACTTGTCTCTTGTTGGTGTAGAAATTTGACTCCCTTCCCTCAGTTTGGTTTAAGAATTTGGTACTTATTTATTGTTTATCCCTGTCTAGTTTGTGTTTGAATTTGACTCGCTATTCTGCATCATGTGCACGCAACACAGTTGTTTGCTTTTGGTGTATGGTAATTCAACTTGCTTTTCTACTGTTTTGATAGTGGACATAATGCTCTGCAGCGAACACGAACCAGCTGACAACAATGCCAAGCAGGAGTAAGAGGAAGATGACCGCTACGTCTACTAGGCTGGCGTATATGGTGTTGGCGTTTTGGCAGGAGCGCTCCGCCGACAACCACTCCTTCGTCAGCCGGTTTATCAGCCCCGCCTCACGCATGCGCTGGATGCTAGGGGTAGCGAAAATCGTGGTTATAGGTTTTGCTCCCGTGCCTTATAATTATTAACTGTAGCTTACTGTTAAGTATGAGCATATTTCATTATTGTAGTTGTATTGCATAGTGAGGTGTGCCTTCTTGGATAGGAAATACTGTATTGAAGATACGCGAGACAATATAGATACCGGCATACTAATATTTTCTGGATATTGAATACTGTACTTTATATAGCCATACCGGTACCATAATATAAATTTACACTAACCTACTTTGGCTACTATCATAAGTTTATAATTTTTGGTACTTATGTTGCACTGGTAGGCTATAGATACCTTTTTATTTTTAAATTACAGTAGTTTAATTTTGAAACTACCTCATTCTCATCAAGAGTGGAGCTTGAACGGAATCCCATACCAAATCCTAATTTCATCTTAAATGTAATTATTAATTTGTGTGGTGATGAAAATTAGGGTCCTTGCAAGACCAAGAATAATTCTAGTGTAAGCATTCTCTGGATATTAAAGCTTCTATTTATGCTAAACACATATTTATAAAGAATTATTATTTTGCTTAAGCGTTGTTTCCACATAGCGATTTTGATCAGTTTTGTTTTGTTTTTTTACTGTGTTCGTCTAAGTTTTGGTTTGTTTATTTTGCAAGTTTTACATTATAATACCTACACTCAAAGATGTTACTGAATGGTGACTGTAGATAGACCCCTATATTGTATGACGCCACTGACCATCAGTAACATGTTAAGGGGGGTTACCGTTTTTTTTGTTTTATCTTTCTCTCCTTTTCTCTCTTTCCCTGGCTTGTATCCATTCGGTCCCATTCAGCCAACTGTTTTAAGACGTTTATCCCTATCCAGGTGTCTATTTCTTCCTGGCGAGCGATAGCGAGCCAGCATTGTATGGAGAAATACGGCTTCGCCGGAGACATTTTTCTATTGAAAAATTTACAAATTTAGCTTGCTGTCAAAACACAAATATATATATGCTGGCTTACTACCGCTTGCCAGGAAAATATTGACACCTGGATGGGGGTAAACGTCTTAAAACATTAGGCTGAATGGGGCCGAATGGATACCAGCCAAAGAGAGAGGGAGAGAAAGAGATAAAAAGCCAGGTGGGCTCCCTTAAATCACACACACACAGTCACACACCTATAATCAAAGATGTTCCTAAATGGCGAGTGGTGCTGTAGACCGATAGCGACGCCCCCCGTGAGGTAGCTGCCGGGTAGCTCAGTGACGCGGCAGGCTTCATCAGGGGGCAGCTCACGGATGTAGTAGTTGGCGGTCACGTCCACTCCGATGAACACATATTTTTCTGGATTGGGCGGGACGAGAAATTATGTTTGGTTTATTGAATCATTTGTATCGTATGATCCACTATAGGCTACTAGTCTTATTTGGTATTCAACTCAGTAGGCTAGAATACAAATCTTTTATCATATTACTGGTGTTATTATATTATTTCCTTATTAGGATATTGTATTTCAAAAATGTTCCAGATGTCCAAATATTAAATAAAGTAGAAGAAAAGAGTGATACATAGCAATTCTGTGGAATTTTTATTGGTGTGTGTGTGTGCGTGGGGGAAAGCGGTTTAGGAGAGGAACCCTTGTGGACCGAGGTGGAGATGGGGTGTACTGTATGCAGGTTTAGTGAAAACTCTGGGATTAACTTGCTCATGTAGGGATGTACACCCTATGTGGTGGAGTGTGTTCTTTTATTTCAAATTTTATTTTATTAAGCATTATTTCTACATAGCGATTTTGATTAGTTCATTTGCGTTTACCTTGTGTCGTCCCAGTTTTGGTTTGTTTATTTTGCAAGTTTTACATTATAAGGGTACACAAGGGGGAAACTCTTCGGGGGAGACACTAAATATTAGTAGCCTATCCAAGAGAGGGCCAGTAGGATACTAATGAAAAAAAGGGCCCCTTAGAGGACCTACGCCAATGACAGAGTCTGAATGGAGGACTTCGGATATTGTATTACCCGTTTAGTAAATGTCTTTACCGTTAACGACCTTCTGGATGCCATCGTGGTATGACTCGACAATGTTGCCTTTACTCCGCATGACGACCTTGTTCCATACGTGTCTCATCACCCGGCACTCTTCCGTCCCCGACCCCTCACACGTTTGCTGCAGCAGGGAGTAAAGGGGTATCACATTAGAGCTTTTATTTTCAACATTCAATGGCCAAAATGTGTGTCTATCTGTCTATCTATTGCCTGATGCCGTGATCCCCGAAGGGGTGGCCACGAACGAACCGCCCCCATGCACCTCTGTCCCCAGTCAGTTGACGCCCCTCCCCCCAACCAGCACCACCTTCGTTCATATACTTCCTCACTCCATCCATCCACCTCTCCCTCTCTGTCCCTCCACCTCGCTCTCGTACACCCTCTTAGTCATTCTCTCGCTTTCCATACGTTCCATATGGCCGAACCATCTCAAGTTATTCCTTTTCACACTTTTCAGCACATCTACCTCCACACCACACCTCCTTACTTCCTCATTAGTCTGTCTATCCCTCCATGTAACTCCGCACGCACTTCTTAAGTAATTCATTTCCACTGCTCTCACTTTTGGTCCGAGTCTCAACCAACGTCCATGCTTCGCTTCCGTAAGTAAGTGTCGGGATTACCACACTGTCATGCAAGGACTTCTTCACTTCCATACTGACCACCCTATTTCTTGTTACTGCTTTCAGCGTTCCTACAACCCTCTCCCGCACTTCTTCATCCATAGTCCCATCTTTACTCAACACACTGCCCAGATACTTAAAAGAGTTGACTATCTCCATAACCTGACCGTTCAGCTTCACCTCAAACTCTGTGACTTCACCCCTTTCGAAGACCATAACCTAGCTCTTCCCCGCATTTACCCTCAAATTCCGTTTTTCGCACACTGTTCTAAACTCATTTACCAGACCCTGCAACTCCCATTCATTATCGCTCATCAGAACTGTATCATCCGTAAACAGCAGTATAGGTAGCTTCCACTCAATTCCCTCCCTTTTCAGCGATACACCAACATCCACTGCTCTTGATAGTATTTCTTTCATTACTCCATCCATATATACAGTAAACAACCACGGGGACTATTATAGTAACTCCATCGGACTGAAGGTGTTTATTTTCAGTCACAGCTCCGTAATAATTCTTGACACAATTTCTCTCCTGGCAAAGATGAAAATATCTTATTTGCCTCGTTCAAAAACCCATAAAAGACACAAATTGAAAATCATTGTTGTTGACACCAGTAGGCTATCCCAACACTATCACAACAAACCGACTATAGTACAGTACGAAAGCTAGCGTATTCGTAACTTGGAAGAGATCAAACATGAAAGAGATCGCATACTCATAACTTGGAAGAGATCAAACATGAAAGAGATATCACTTCTTGTTTAGAGGTGCAGCATGATGGAAGAGGGTATAGAGGCAGGCATTTCCTCTGCCAGATGTTTTTATTGCGGTTAATTTTACCCACTTTCATCCTTAACGGCTTTTCCTTAGCTTCGTGTAACAAAATAATTTTACCTTGAATAAAATGGAAATGAAGCTATCATACCCTTGCTGAAGGGATTGATATCAAGGCACTGCTCCACCATCAAGGCATTGAGATAAATGCTAATATCTCACCTGGCTAATATGAACCTAGTAAAATGGTTATACTGTACTGTACAGTACAGTATTTTAAAATACGCCATGGACGTGTGACTTGAATAAGATCATTGTTGTTGATCCCAACAAGCAACTGTCTATAGTATGAAATCCACTATACTTGGAACTTGGAAGAGATCAGTCATGCTAATCCAAATACAGTATAGACAAAAGCCCACCGTAGCTGTAACTTGAAAGAGATCCTTATTGTTGACGCCTGCATCCCAGCCCACTTGTCGTGAGAGTTGCAGCAGGTTGGAGAAGGGGAGGGTAGCCGGCTTCTCCACGGCCAGGTGAGAGACCAGGGTGGCGGAATATGAGGTATAGATGATCAGCGACACCATGAACCCCACCCAGTAGATACTGCGGCTGGCTGTGTTGTTTGGACATGTGCTGCACCCTGGCGTGATAAGAAGAAACATAGGCAAACAATTATTAACAAAAAATAAAAATATAGAAAGCCTAGAAATTGGGTACTGGTTGCCTAGAATTCTTATTTAGCCGTTTAATGTAATTGCAAATGCTTAACAGCTTGGACTCGTTCTTAGGCCTGGAGAAAACTTGTCAAATCAAAACTTGTGATAAGGGAGAAGTGATGGTTGCAACATTGTTGATTTTTTTAAATAGCCCACTTTACCAAGCAGCCACGTTCACAATAACACGTGCATGCATTAGTATTATACAGTATTCTTAGGGAAGTAGGAACATATGATACTACACCTGGAAGCATACAATGGTAAACTAAAGATTGGTTTTATATGGAGGACACTACAGTATATACTGTATCAAGCCGCTGTACTGAGAGTGGCTCCTCATTCACACACACACAAGCGTATTCTGCTATTATAATTTTAAAGTGCTATAAAACTACAGTGTGCATGGCATTGAAGCGTGCAGTGGTAAACCGAAGACTAGCCCTGCTACAAAAAAGCGTACAACATATACCAAGTGACTGTTTTTCATACTATCGGGTTCCTCTTATCACGCACACACAGACATTAATAATATGTTCTCAAGGCAACCGAGTTGTTGTTGTTGTTCCCTAAGCTGCCCACAGAGCTCTCATTGAGTGTAGATTGTGTTGTTGGCGTAAGTGGTTGTGTGAAATGCAGTCTTCTATGATGTGTTTAATGGTATGGGGTGCTGTGTTACATCCTGGGCAGGTGTCGACGACGGAGTCATCCAGTCTCTTCTGATAGCTCAGAAGAGCTGGATGGTGTCCGCATCTCAGCCTGGCCAGGTGGACTCTGTCCTCGCGAGGAAGGGAGGATTCGGAAGGATGGATTTCGGGAGGTCGTGCTTGCAGCTGCGTGTTGTCTATGAGTGAGTGGATGGATCGGCGAGAGATATGAGTATAGATGTGCTTCTGGAAGTTGGTTTGGGGTGGGCAGGGAGGGAGAGAGGACAGTATTTGTGTGTGATACCGTGTGCTGGGTGTTGTTTTGATATTTCTTGGTGTCTGTGGGTGTGTTGCCATGTAGTGTAGTGGGTGGTTTTGGTTCGTAGAGGCTGCTGCCAGAAATTGGGTGCCTCTCATGTCCAGATGGTCTTTGACTTTGAGGATTTTGGTTTCTTGATGTACCGTAGGTGATCTGTGGGTGTAGTACCGGTAGCTGTGCAGCCTGTAATGATTTTTAGGGCTTTGTTTTGAATAGTCTGTAAGGTTTTGTGATGTGTTTCAGCTAGGTTAGAAGCCCAGGCTGGGCTTGCGTATTCCATCACTGATCTTATGTATTGTTTATAAACTTTGGTGGTGGTTTCTTTGTTGTGTCCAAATTTTGTGTGAGCAAGTGACCTGAGGGCATTAAGTCTGGGTGTCAGTTTCTTTTTCGTGTTTGTGGTGTGCTGATTGAATGTCATATGAGTATCATATGTTACTCCTAGGATTTTGGGTGAGTGTGTATGTGTTAGGGGTGTGTTGTTTATGGTGAGTCGAGGGATGTATTCGTGTTCTGTCCAGCTTGTGAGCAGGGTTGTGGTGGATTTGGCTGGGGCTAGATTAAGTCTGTTTGTAGTGCACCAGCCATGTAGTGTGTTGAGATAGGGTTGAAGGAGATCTGTTGCTGTGTTTGGGTCATGGTGTGTGCATGTGAGTGTTATGTCGTCTGCATAGGAGGCTAAGTTTATTTGGGGTGTATTGGGTATATTTATGTCTTGCATGTACAGACTGAAGAGTCGAGCGATAGGACGGATCCTTGTGGGACTCCGTTTGGAAAGTTTCTGATTCTAGATGACTGACTGGCAAAAGATACGTGTGCACATCTGCCTGCTAGGAAGTTGGCCAGCCACCTTTTTGTGTTGTTGTGCATGTTTGTGTTGTAGATTTTGTTTGTTAGGTTGTGGCGGGGGATGGCATCGAAGGCTTTACTAATGTCGAGTGTGGCTAGTAGTGATCTGTGTGGTGGCCTAGCTGAGTTGATACCGTCAAAAGCTCTTGTGTAAGGTCTGTGAGAAGAGTGTTTGTGGAGTGCAGTGGCCTGAAGCCATGCTGTGTTGAAGCTAGGGGTAGGTCGGGTGTAATTAGTTGTAGTACAAGGCGTTCCATGACTTTGGAGGTGGTGCAAAGGAGTGTGATGGGGCGGTGTGAGGAGGGTAGCGTGGGGTCTTTGTTGGGTTTGGATAATGTGATGATAATACCATGCTTCCAGATGTCTGGTATTGTGTTGTGTGAGTAACTGTAGTTTGATATGTTAGTGAGTGCTTGTATGCCTTGTGGTCCCATGGTATTGTGTTGTGTGAGTAACTGTAGTTTGATATGTTAGTGAGTGCTTGTATGCCTTGTGGTCCCAGGTGTCTGAGGTGTATGTTGCTTATGTTGTCTAGGCCACAGGCGGGTGAGTGCTTGAGATTGTTGATGATGTGCTTTGTCTGGTGATTGGTGAAGGGTGTATAGTCAGGGTCTGTGGGGAATTGTCTCTTACGTCGGATAACACGTTGGTCGTCTTTGTGGGGTTTTAGGTGGCTGACACATGAGAAGTGATTGATGAGAGTGTTTGCTTGTTGTTTACTTGAAGAAGTAGAGTCTGTTTTTGTGATTGCAGCATTTGATTGTGTGGGTTGCTGTTGGAAAGTGTGATGCTGTTTAGTGTTTTGTAGAGTTTTTTGGGGTTTGTTTTGTGATCAAGTGTTTGTAGGAAGTTATTCCAATTTAATTTTTGTTGTTCTTGTATATTGTTGTTAGTCTGGGTGTTGAGTTATGTAATGTTTACTGGTACCCGGTAGCTATCAACAGTACGAGTGACTTTGAAGTGTATTAACTTTGTTGCAACAGGACAGACAACATACAGTATATCAAGCAGCAGTTATGAGGCTGGCAAGTTCCTCTTTTTTGATGGGAAACAAAGAATGCCACAGCTGTCCACTAGGTACCAGTACAACAGGAGGATCAGTACGTTTCAAGTTGAAAAAGATACGCAGATGGAAGATGCTCTCCATCGGTTACAATACTGTATAGGCCTATATGACTTCAAAGAGTACAATGATAATCTAAACAAGTGTTCTGCAGCTTGGCTGCCAACATATAATAGTATTGGTATGAGTAATATCGGAGTGTGCAGTGCTAAGCCAAAGACCTACCTTACTGGGAAATGGACAAGAACACATAATATCAAGTGTTTGAATGACATCTACTGCGGATACACTATTAAACCAAAGACCTACTGTAGGAATTGGATTTTACACCATACCCGAAAGAGGATTTATGGAGCTCCGATCTTACTCTCAACCATCTGAACAATTTTACCAACACACCCAAACTTCGTTAGATGCGGGAATAGCCTCACAAAAATATGCCAGGGCCTGGGATTGAACTCGAGACCCTTGGGCTATGAGGCGAACACTCTACCAGTGTCACCAAGAAAGATATCTCACTTGGCAAGGTCAGCTCAAGTTATTTCCGCATCCGGTCTGTTTTAGGCTAACCTAGTTTCACTGACTTTACTCTACCGGTACCTTACTGGGATACGGACAAGAACACATAATGGCAAGAGTTTGAATGATCTCTACCATGAATATAGTATCAAACCGAATACCTACCCTGCTGCAACATGGCGGACAACATATACCAAGCCGCTGTGTCCAGACTAATAGGTTCCTCGGTGACGGGCAGCAAACGAAGCCGCAGCCGATCCACCAGGTAGAGTAGGAGCGTCAGACCACTCAGGTTGGCAAAGATACATATGTACAGGATAGTGTCCATCGGGGTAGCGTAGGCCAACAGGTTCTTGGTGATGTCCTCTTGCATTGAGACGTATAACTTGCGACTGTGGGCAGATAGAACAAAGCTCTTAACCCATTCAGTACCATAGATGTCCTTTTCAATATATTCATGCAATTATTAGACAATTTTATTTAGCTTAGGAAGGACCTCTAGCAATAACATGGCTTCAAACTATTTCAACCAACCATTTTAACTACTACAGTTCCTTCCTAAGCTGCATACTATCGTGTAAATATTGCGAGAATATTATATAACACACGTCGCTGGTACTCAAAGGGTTAATGTACTGTCATGGTCACTAAATCCGGTGTAATCTTACCCCTCGAACTGATTAAATATAACTATGAAATGCAAATAGCAGGAAAAAAATTACCGGTAATAAGATGTGATTATGTCTGAGATAATAGTCCTATATAGTGTACCGTACTGGAATGACTTTGTGGAATGACTTTGTAGTATTCCGTCCTTAGCGACACAGTTGAGCTGGGGCTCCACTGCGACCAGGGAGCTCCCTTTCTTCCACTCTCCATTCCAGAAGTCGGTTGGAGTTGGCACTGGGGTATCCTGGTGTTGGTGGCCGGTCCGGTATTTTGGCCAGCCACATGTCCAAGTGTTTCTTGAAGGTGTCTGGAGACACCCCAGTCATGTTCCTGAGAGGGGCTGGTATACAGTTGAACAGTCTCGTTCCATTGTATGCAAAGCTGTGATGGATCAGGGATTTGATTTTTTGCATTGATCCCGGCGTAGTCCTCAGATAGCACAGCCTCCCTCGCCTTTGGTGTTGAGTCTCTTCGATGTTTGGATTTGGTACCTTTTTTTCCAAAATCTTCCAGACGTAGATGATGATGTATCTCTCCCTACGTCTTTGAAGTGAGTACAGCTGCAGCTCCTTGAGTCTCTCCCAGTAGTTAGTGTTGAAACCCATGGATTTTACAGGTGAATGTCCTCTGGGTGGCTTCAATTTCTGTTATTTCTCCTACTTTTTGGGGAGACCAGAGCTGAGAGCAGTACTCAAGTTGTGGTAGGACCAGTGACTTCCACAGTGTTAACATACACCTTTCATTTCTTGTGTGGAAGGTTCTCAGGATCCAGCCTGCTATTTGTTTTGCTGTTGTTGTGGCTTTGGTAATATGCTGGGAAAAAGTGGCGTCACTGCTCATATTTACTCCCAAGTCCTTCACTGTGTCCTTGGCAGTAATTTCTTGTTGCCCACTTTTGTAGTTGGTGGCGTTTTGTAGTGCTCTCTTGTTCCTGTACCTTAGAAGCTCGAACTTGTCTCCGTTTAGGGCCATGTTGTTTTCTTCTGACCACTTCATGATTTTGTCCAAGTCTTGTTGTAGTAGCTGTGCATCATGTTGTGAGGTGATTTTCTTCATGAGTCTGGTGTCGTCTGCAAACAATGTGGCTGTTGAGTGTTCCAGGTCCCTGTCGATGTCTCTTATCATGATGAGGAATAGGAGAGGTCCCAGTACTGATCCTTGTGGTACACCGCTGATGACCCCGCCTGCTTCTGATAGGCTTCCTTGAACCGTGACTCTTTGTTTTCTGTTGGTGATGAAACTGTGGAGCCATCTTCCAAGATCTCCACCTATTCCAAGTGATTTGAGTTTATGTAGAAGGATCCCATGGTCCACCTTGCCAAAAGCTTTGGCGAAATCTAGGTATATGACGTCTACATTTTCTCCATCTTGAATATCCTGTAGGATTTTGTCGTAGTGTGATAGTAGTTGTGAAAGGCAGGAGCGGCCTTGTCTAAAGCCATGTTGACCCTCGTTGAATGCCTCGTTATCTTCCAGGTAGCTGACCATCTTAACTCGTATTGTTCTTTCTATGATTTTAATAAGATGTGACGTCAGCACCACTGGTCTGTAATTTTTGGCTATGCCTTTACTACCCCCTTTGTGGATTGGTGTGACTGTACCTTCTTTTAGGGATTGTGGTACATATCCAGTTTGGAGGGACTTGCTCCACAGCAGTTTTAGAGGCAAGGCTAGCTGATGTTTGCAGTTTTTCAGCAGTTGGGCATGAAAGCCATCTGGTCCTGCTGCAGAGTTTGGTCCAATCTTGTCGATGGCTGCTATTATGTCCTCTGTTGATACTGTTACCGAGGAGAGTTGATGTGGTGCCCCTGGAGCGTTGTCAAAGAAGGTCGTTGCATTGTCGATTTTCTTGTCTTCATTTGGTGGGCTGAAGACACTTTCGTATTGCTGTTTGAGTATCTTGGCCATTTCGGTTGGGTCACTCTCAAGTTCGCCCGTAGGTTTTGCAAGCGGTCCTATTGTTGAGTCTCCTGAGCCTCCTTTTTGCATATGCGTAGAAGAATTTGCTATTTACTCGTATGTTTGCAACAGCTCGGAGTTCTTCACATGTTCTTTGCTCTTGGTGTGACTGGATGAGTTTTCTTTGGATTTCATCAAGCTCTTCTTGTAGTTTGGTGATAGTGTGCGCATGGCTGGTCTTCCTTTGCTTGGCTTTCAAGTTCGTCCTTTTCTTCATTAGTATTTTTCTATCTCTGGGAATCTGTTTTATCTGCTTCCTGCTTGATTTGGGTGGTATGGTGTTTTTACAGATCTCCAGACATTGTTTCTGGAGGATACTGAGAGTTTCGTCGACGTTTTTATCTTCGAATAGTGCCCTCCAGTCAGTTACTGCCAGTTCTGCTCTCAGTCTGTCCCAGTCTATTTCTTTGCTGTAGAAGTTGAGATCTTTCAGAGAGGTGCAGGGGATTTGGCTTGAGTCCTGTTGATATCTTCTCGGTGGTGTGGCTGGTGTAGGGGTTCTAACTTTGATGAGGCTGTGGTCGGACATTACAGTTTTAACAGTTTCGTACGAGTGTACCAGGTCGAAGTTGTTGCCAAATAGTAAGTCCAGTGTGTTGTTGCCTCTTGTAGGTTCCTCGATGTATTGCTTCATGTATGCAGTGTCCATGATAGTCATTAGCTCCTTGGCTTGCTGTTTTTCAGCCCTGGATCCTCCGTCTATTTTCATGGTTGCCCAATTGATGATGGGCAGGTTGAAATCGCCTGTGATGATGACATCGGTAGTGGGAGTTGGCAGATTTTGTAGGAGTGATTGTATCTTCTCTGTGACCTCCTTGAAAATTTCCCCTGTGGTGTTTGGAGGTCTATACAAAATTATGATGAGCATGTCGGTATGTCTTATGTGTACTGCTAGTAGCTCTGTTGTGCCGTTTGAGAATTCGACTAAAGTTTCGGTATTTGCAGCCATATCCTCCCTTAGGTAGAGTGCTACTCCTCCATGGCTTCTATCCGCTCTGTCGGCTCTGAATAGTGTGAAGTTATGGATATTGATCTCTGCATCCAAAATGTTTTTGTTCAAGTGTGTTTCTGTGAGGGCTAGAAAAATTGAGTTATCTTCCTCTGCAATTTCTTCCAACATGGGGACTTTACATTGATTGTTTCGCGGGTAGAGTCCTCTGATGTTGCCCACAAAAAAACTATTTAGTGGTAGTTGCACCTTCCTCTGTGTTTCATGTCTGGCCCCTCGGTTTGGGCTAGGAATCTCTCCATTATCGCTTGAGACCGTTTTTCCACTTCAAGAAGACGTCCCATTAGTACCTCTAAAAAAGCACTTTGGTCGGGCATAGCCGTGTGTACCGCTGCTGGTCTGTTCTTTTGAGTTTGCTGGATGGTTGGCCAGCTTCTGAGGGCATTGCGTTGGCTGTCTAGTTTTTCCTCATGTGTTGGTGTAGAAGCAATTTCCCTTTGGATGTGTCCTGTAGCATATTCCCTTGGTTTGTTGACATTGTTGCTGGGTGTCAGTATTTTAGTTCCCTTGATGTGTGGAAGATTGCAGTCTCTGATATCACATGCCCTTTTGCTAAGCGAGATTCTGCATACAAATGGGTGGTAGTCGACACACTTAAATCCAAGCTTGCAGCCGATCCTGTCATCCCGCCCGTGCTTCATGAATTTTGCACATATTTTTGGATGGTCTTGTTTGCATCCCATGCCAACTACTCCATATCGGCATTCATTTCTTAGGTAGAACTTGCATACTACCATGTTTTTCCTCATAATATAAATGTTCTTGTTTTCAGCTCTGGTCCTAGGCCTAAATGGATTTGAATTAACAGCACTAGCCTCACCTGTTCTTGTGGTTGTGGGTACAGTTGCTGCTGGAGTCCCGTATGTAGGAGCATTATGGCTGCATCCGTTGCATGTGGGGCGTGTGCTCGTTGGGGTCCCCGACCTCACCTGTCTTGCTGCGTTTTGAGGAGGCTCTGCCGTGTCTGCTAGTGTTGCGTGGGGGAGACTATGGGCGCCTAGCATTGTGAGGCTCATTTCTTCTGGTGTGTTCCCCAGACCTAGATCTAAAGCCTTGTTTGTTGTGGTACTGGTATTGAGGTTGTCGCTGTCACTCTTGCCTATGGCTACTTCTGGGCTTTTGAGTAGGCCTTGGCCTAGGCCAGTGTCCCCAGTTGATTCCTTGATTGTTGGTGTATCGGCAGCTGGCGTGTTGGTGTTGGTGTCGGCTGTGTTGCTCTGGAGCTGAACAGGGATTTTTCTTACCTTATTTATCGCTCCAGATTTGGTTAGTCGTTCCTTGTGTTGGAGAACGTCTGCTTCTGCATCGGCCACCCACTCACCCTTTGTGTCGAACTTTGTTAGGCAGCATGTTTTGCACATGAATTTCCTTGGCGTCTTTGCATAGTTTAGAATTTGATAGGCAGGGAGGTCTGTGCAGGAGTAGTGCAGCCATTCCTGGCAGTAGTCGCATTGGATTGCATTTTTTTCACTTGCGAACTTGATTCCACAGTCGGGGCATTCCGGGTCGGATTTGTTTTGATCCCCGGCCATTGTTGGCGTCATGTGCGTAGTCACTTTTTATCTATTATTTACACTTCAATCCTTCTGTTTCGGACTTTGTTTATTGTATGTGTGCACTCACTAAGTGTTTATGTAGGTTATTCTGGCTTTGGTAATCACCGATTGCAATTTCTTAACGAAAAACACTTGATAATGTATGGAGCTACAGTGTGACGTGACCTTGACCTATGCTTGATGCTGATTGAAATGTCTGATGGCGCAAAGGAATTCCAAATGTAAGAGCTTTGACTATGTAAGGACAGCATTAATGACCGAGGGTGTTGTTTACTTTTTTTTTTTTACATTTACATTCAATGCTTGCACATTTTGTCTCTCTTAGTTGCAGAGTGAGAATAGCCTATCCTACTGTACAACAATCATACTATGCAATCAAAGGTTCTTTTCTGTATTTCCATTGAATAAAACCCAAACCAAAACATTGATAATAGAAATGTCTGAATAACTTCATGAAGATTGTAGAAGAGTTACATTTGTTCAGAATTTAATTTTCTAATTAGCTTGGTTGATATCCTCAGTTGACATTTACTGAAGTTGAGTCAGTTCGAGGGTTCGTAATGTAGGCCTATATGGATTTATGGCCACGACTGTACATTAGCAAACGTATATTGATTACAGGATGGCAGTATGATTATCTTATTATTTCTTTAGCTCTCAGTACACGCACTGCAGTCTTAAAGGTGGGGGCTCATGGGTTGAGATAAACATGGAATGATAATCGCCAAGCTGTACATAATTATCTTGCAAAATGCAATGGCACTGAAATAATTATTAACAATGGTATAAAGGATTTCATGGATCGTCTATACCGGGCCTGTGACGTCACAAGAGTGTAAGTCCACCATCCAGTCTAGGCTAAGGATACTGGTGTGACGTCACTGACGTCACAGGCCTGGTATAGACGATCCGCAAAATCCTTTATACCATTGTTAATAATTATTTCAGTAACATTGCATTTTACAAGATAATTATATGCAGGTTGGCGATTATTTGTCCATGTTTACCTCAACCCATGAGCCCCCCACCTTTAAAAACGAAGAGTCACCCATGGACAAATTAACAAAGAAAATGGTTTAGCTCATACGTACGTTTTCTTCGAGCAATAGAATAAATGGCTAACAATTATATTTTTTATGAAAACTATATATAATCCTATCCGTTTATAGTACCCTACTCCAATGTTTTACCTGCGTTATTTTAAATGATTTAAGAACATAAGAACATAAGAAAATGGGAGTCTGCAGAAAGCCGATTGGCCTAAGCAAGGCAGATCCCTGTCCCACACAACCCCAATTACAAAGCCCAATTATAGGCTCAACACTCTAATACCCTGAGGATCATCTTACCAAAACGGTTAGAGATTAACGCAGGATTACGGGGGTCTGCAGAGCGCTGATTGGCCCAACCCTGCTGATCCCCCTTCACACCCAACCCTTCTCGTCCATATGCTTATCCAATTTTATCTTAAAGCTCCCTATCGTTTTTAATCCCACTATAGCACTTGGTAGTCCATTCCACCCATCTACAACTCTGTTACCAAACCAATATTTGCCTATATCTTTTCTGAAACGAAATTTATCTAATTTGAAACCATTGGTACGAGTTCTTTCGCTATCACTGAGCTTTAGTACATTTGTCATGTCCCCTTTGTTAATCCCACTAACCCACTTGAAACACCTCTATCATATCCCCTCTAACTCTGCGTCTCTCTAACGAATGTAAGCCTAATTTCTTCAACCTTTCTTTATACGGAAGATTTCTAATATTATGGATCATTTTTGTCATTCTACGTTGTACTCTCTCCAATGAATCTATGTCCATTCTGTAATAAGGACACCAAAATTGAACAGCATAATCCATATGGGGTCTCACTAATGACAAGTAAAGTTTTAAGATAACATCAGCAGTTCTGTTACTCACACTCCTTGAGATGAACCCGAGAATCCTGTTTGCCTTGTTTCGAACGCTTATACACTGTTGTCTAGGCTTCAAATCATTGCTAACAAACACACCTAGATCTTTCTCACAATTCGAGTTTTCTAATTCCACATTAGCTAGTTTATATTTAACATTTGTATGCATCTTCCCTATCTTTAATACCTTGCATTTGTCAATGTTAAACTTCATCTGCCAATTTACTGACCATTCGTGTAAGGTATCTAGATCCCTTTGGAGGCACTCTATATCTCTATCTGAATCAATTGTTCTCCCCATCTTGGTATCGTCTGCAAATTTACTTATCCTACTAGTTATACCTAAATCAAGGTCATTTATGTATATAACAAACAACAGAGGACCTAATACAGATCCCTGGGGGACACCACTTTTGACTGCTCCCCATTCTGACTTCGTACCATTTATGCTGACTCTCTGCTTCCTACCAATTAGCCATGACCTAATCCATCCCAACAACGCCCCACCTATTCCATGCGCCTCAACCTTTCTCATCAATCTCTCGTGGGGGACTCTGTCGAAAGCTTTACTGAAATCTAAATATATTATATCATATGACTTGTCATTATCTACTGCTTCATATACCTCTGAGAAAAAACTAAGCAAATTAGTAAGGCAAGAACGTCCCTGAGTGAATCCATGCTGAGAAGAATTTATTAAATTAAATGTATCTAAGTGGTTTCTAATTTTACTAGCAATAATTGACTCTAGTAGCTTTCCTATGATTGATGTAAGACTAATGGGACGGTAATTGGATGCTATTGATTTGTCACCTTTTTTGAAGATCGGAACTACGTTTGCAAGCTTCCAAGCTTCTGGAACTATACCTGTCTCCAATGACTTGTTAAATAAAAATGTTAATGGGTAACTTAACTCATCCCTACATTCTTTTAATACTCTAGCATATACCTCATCAGGACCAGGCGATTTATGAGGTTTCAGTCTGTCAATTTCCTTAAGCACATCATTTCTACTTATAGTAACCGTACTTAACCTATTTTCTATACTATCGCTATATACCTTACGGACTTCTGGAAACTGTGCCAAATTTTCATTAGTGAAAACGGAAAGAAATTGACCATTTAATGTACTGCACATTTCTAAATCATTTTCTGTCATTTCTCCTATCGAAGTTTTAAGGGGACCAATTACATCTCTAACCTTGGATTTATATAGTTGGTAAAAAGCTTTAGGATTATTTTTTGAGTCATTGGCAACCTTAATTTCATAATTTCTTTTTTTCTTTCCTAATATCCTTTTTTACCTGTCTTGATAGATTCTGATAGTAAGCAAGTAGGTGAATTTCGCCTTTTCTAATTTTTCTATATATTCCTCTCTTTTGTCCTAGAAGATCTAATAGTCTATTATTCATCCATTTGGGTTGGTTCTGTGTTGATCTAAATTTTCTTTTGGGGATGTATTTATTTTGTGCATTGAATACTGACTTGATAAAATTATCGTATGTATCTACCAAGGTTGACGTCTCTTCCTGACTTAAGATGACAGGTGCCTGAGAAGGGGTACACTCATTTGGACACCTGGATCGACTTAATTTTTTGACCATAGGGTCCGCTAATAGGGCTCTTCTTAACCCACCATAATTGGCTTTTCTAAAGTCAGGTATTAATGTTGTATTCTCTCTGGTATTACCTTTCCATTGTATATTAAAATACACAGAATTGTGGTCACTATTTCCTAGGTGGTCCCCTATCTCTACATTATTTACCATATGTTCATTGTTACTGAAAACTAAATCGAGAATATTATTACCTCTAGTCGGCGTATCTATGAATTGAAATAAAAAACTATCTTGTACTACCTCTATAAACTCCTCAGAATCAGAGTCTCCTATTTGATGCTGCCAATCTATATTCGGAAAATTAAAATCCCCCATAATGCACACATTGCTAAACCTTGATGCCATTTTAATTTCCTCCCATAATGACGTTCCGTCATTTCTACTCATATTTGGCGGTCTATACATAACTCCAATAACTATGGTCTCACTACCTTCGTTAACCTCTACCCAAACACTTTCATTATCGTTATTTAGTCTAATACCTGATTTAATACAGCTTTTTAATGTACTCCTGACAAACACTGCTATACCGCCACCCCTCTTACTTGTTCGGTCATATTTAAACAAACTATATCCTGGTATATCAAATTCTGCTAAAAAATGCCTGGTTTCTGTATTAATCCACGTTTCAGTTAGCGCTATTATGTCTATATTTTCTTTGCTAACAAGGGCTCTAAGTTCGTTCATTTTGTTACATAGACTCCTACAGTTTGTGTAATATACTCTCAATTTACTTCTTTTCTTTATACCTAATTTACCTTTGTTTTTAGCGACATTTCCATCTTCTGTTGCACCATCACTACTATTATTGCATTATAGTCATCATTTTTAGCATGAGACTGAATATCCTTATCGCTTTCGCCTGACGCTAAAATTGTTCCAATTAACCTCTCATTTACACTCTCAATATTTCTGTTCAAAACCCCACAACCACCTATCTAAAGAACTAGCTAATGTAGAAACCCCTAACCGTGAAAGATGAACCCCATCCCTTGCGTACATCCCATCTCTCCCATAGAAACTATCCCAGTTATCAATGAATGGTATTGCTTTTTCTTTGCAATATTTCTCCAAACGACAATTGACACCAATCGCCCTGGATGTCCATTCCTTGGGAACTCCTCTTCTGGGTAGGATACAATGTACTACAGGGATCCCTCCCTTCATCCTAACTTTATCTAACACATCCCGATACTGCTGCAGCAGTTCCTCACTTCTACCCTTACCAACATCGTTACTCCCGGCACTGAGACAGATAATGGGGTTATCTCCACTATCTTCCAAGATGTGGTCCATCTTCTCTAAAACCCTCCCAACTCCATGGCCAGGCAGACACACAACCTTCCTAAGTTTAGTGCGGGTAGCCCTAACTAAATGTCTTACCATGGAGTCCCCCTTCATTTGAAGGTAACTGGTAGATAATGTCCTGAGACACATTCGCGCTGTAGATGCCGGTACTTATATGTTGACCCTCACTTTCAGAATAGGCCTATACAAATATTTATCTTTTATATCAACAATATGCAGTGGAGTCAGGACAAGTGTAAGATCAAGGAGAAGAACAGGACTTATGTGGGCAACTGTAAATGATGATGTAATTTGTATAGCCTAATGGTTATGTATACCGGTGAACTCAACCAGTAAACCATTTCAACCAGTAGCTCTCAACCAATGCCAACCAATTCTGTTAGATTAAGTTAGGATAGGTGGAGTTAAGTTAGTTCTTTAAAATTACAATGGTTTGGTTAGCCCTGGTTGATTTGGCACTGGTTGATATCTATTAGTGTAAAATTGAAATAGTCTACTGGTTGACTTGTCTGGGAACCCTGTATATACCGGTACCTGATTATATAAAGAGGCTGTGTATACCTGATCATGTATAGAGGCTGTGTATACGTGATCATGTATAGAGGTTTTGTATACCTGATCATGTTTAGAGGTTTTGTATACCTGATCATGTTTAAAGGCTGTGTATAGCCTACCTGATTATGTATAGAGGCTGCGTGTAACTGATGACGTCCCCTCGCTCCTTGGTGATGGATAGCTCGGACACAGTTAGGTCCGCCTTGCCCGACTGTAGCGCCCCCACCATACCCGTCCACTGGGTACTGGACCCCTCCATCAGGCCCCCGTAGGCGTACCCCTTCAACACACTGTATGTCAATCTGTAATGAAAGGCATACCGTACCCCTTCAGCACACTATACATCAACCTGTAACGAAAGGTGTACCGTACCCCATCGCAAACTATATGTCAACTTGTAACGAAAGGCGTACCATACCCCTTCAGCACATTATATGTCAACCTGTAACTAAGGGGGGTACCGTACCCCTTCAACACACTGTATGTCAATCTGTAATGAAAGGCGTACCATACCCCTTCAGCACACTATACGTCAACCTGTAACGAAAGGTGTACCGTACCCCATCGCAAACTATATGTCAACTTGTAACGAAAGGCGTACCATACCCCTTCAGCACATTATATGTCAACCTGTAACTAAGGGGGTACCGTACCCCTTCAACACACTGCATGTCAACCTGTAACTAAGGGGGTACCTTACCCCTTCAACACACTATATTTCAACCTGTAACGAAGGGGGTACCGTACCCCTTCAACACACTGTATTTGAACCTGTAACTACGGGGGTACCTTACCCCTTCAACACACTATATTTCAACCTGTAACGAAGGGGTACCGTATCCCTTCACCACACTATATTTCAACCTGTAACGAAACGATATTGACATGTTTAGGTCATCTGTTCTTGAAATCCCCTCCTTCCCTACCATGGTCCCGTGATATTAGAAATACATAGGCTAATTACCGTCAAGAAAAAGTCGTAGGATCTGAAAATTATAAGATTCATGAACAATACTATTATTGTCAGTGAACTATTGATTATATTATCACATTATAAATCTTTGACCAAATGGTTGTTGTTGTTCCCCAAGCTACCTGGCCGAACAGCCCCAAGGCCCCGAGCAAGGCCAAGGCCACAACCGAGCGCCCCCACAGAACCCTCTCCGCCGACCACAACAAAGCCTGGGTGACCGAAGCCACTCCATGGCGGGGAGCTTGAGGAGGGTGCGGAAACGCCCGGGAAACCAAAGCCCCACCCAGGGCCCTGTGCCCCTCAGCAATTATGAAGAGAAAGTTGAGGGGCAAGGGAAAAATGTGACGCTTTGGCTTCCAATCTTGGTAGATTGGGAGGTCAATCCTGGTAAACCAGTATTGTATTTTTTCACGTACCGGGATTGCGATTCTGTTTTGCTATTTGTTTGTGTTGAGACTTAAGTTAATTAATTTTTTGTTTGCTGTGTTCAGCATGCATTTCAGTTTAGTTGTCAAGTTTCATACCGGGTATATATTATGGTGGTCACACGTGGACTGAAGTTAGATTCCATTCATCTGAAATATTTATTTTCTAGGATTTAGTCTACTAACAAACTAATTTACGACTGTGGATTATATATACCGGTAGCAAGTTCTGTGGTGTAATGCCATGATATATATATATATTTATTTATTTATTTTTTTTACCCCAGTTTTGGGGTATGTGCCTGAGTATATATATATATATATATATTTGTCTATGTACCGTATATGAAGGAGACAAAAAGCAGGCTGTCTAACTGAATTCCTGTCGTGAAACCAATTTGCCCTACTTTGAAATCCTGATGGGTGTCGATAACTTGATTACAGGTATATACCATACGATATCTTGAAGAACTCTATATTTATACCATTTTATTTCTGAAACTGACATAACGGTACCAGAAGTGACTAAAAATGGTGGAAGAATTACTCGTTTGAATCCGCCTTAAGACTTGCAATGGAAAAGCTAAATTTTTAAACAAGTTATTAGGGTAGACACGTGCAGATTTAAGGGGGTAGTACTCGCTTTTTGTGGACCCCTTTCTCCCTCATGTTTAGCATATTAGTTTGGAGGTTTTAAGATTTTCGTGCCGTTAGTTTGTCGATTTTAATACCTTTCGCCCCATTTCTTCGTCAATGTTAAGATCTTTCGTGCCATTTAGGTGTCGATTTTTTTCCAAGCGAGCGATAGCAAGCCTGTAATTATAGAAGGAAACGGCCTTCGGCCGTGACACTTTTCTACCGAAAAATGTACATATTTATCTTGAAAGGGGGTCTAGGGGGTGCTTATTTTAAGCCTGATGGAAGTATAGGTAAGAAACTAAAAAAATAAATGAATATATAATTAAATAGACTCCCCAAAATAACCACTGTCCCCTTAAGACTTGCAATGAAAAAAAGATACATTTTAAAAGAAGTTATTAGGGTAGACACGTGCAGATTATTCTGTTGGTTGCCTACCGTACTCTAACATTACTGCGAAGCTATTACTGCGAAGAAGAAGAAAAAGGCTTTGGACGTAACCCCCCGCTTATTATATCATTGTTCGATATCCTTCCTAGCTTCTTTGATGTTCGTATATGGTGATTATCCCTTAGTTTTGTATGCAGCTTTTATTACAAGCCCCGAGACACTGGGAAGGGTTGTTGGGTAAGGTGTGTGTGTGTGTGTATGTAGTATGTCTTGTCTGTATACTCAGGCCCAATCCCCGCTTTTCCCTTTTCCTTTTTTTTTTGGGGGGGGGGGGGACTCAAGGCCGAGCCAGCATAGGGAAAACACAACAGAAAACAATGAACACACACAAACAAAATACAAATTCACACACATCTAGGTCATCCAGGAGAAGACCCAGAGACCAGAGTCACCATGTATATATGTTTGTATGTATGCATGTACCGGTGTGTAGCCTATGCATGTATATGTACTGTACCGTATGTATGTAGGCCTATTTATTTATTGTTCAGCCATTTCAACTATTTTCATGGTAAAGATTATATTACGGTAGGCTATATACTTCATCACAGGGTTGTTGTTCCCCAGGCTGTCTGACCGAACAGCCCCAAGATCCCGAGCAAGGCCAAGGCCATAATCGAGCGCCCCCACGGAACCCTCACGGCTTTACCACTACAAAGGGTTAAACAAGTGTGCAAAATTATTCGTGTACCGGTAGTGTCGCAGTCATTTGGGTTTGAATAGTGACTCAGGTTACTATTGAGTGGGGTGGAGAATGATTCCAGTGTACCGTAGTTCTTAATGTAACAAAGACTCATTTAAGGAGTGTTATTTTATTTTATTATTATTAATATTTGTTTAATTATTATATACCGGTACATAATTTTTAGTTTGTTCCCTAGACCTCTACCATGCTTTAAAATACACCCCCAGGACACCTTTCGAGATTAATTTGCATATTTTTAGGTACGGTATATAAATGTCCCGGCTATAGGATAGTTACTTCTAAATAACAAGCTTGATATCACTTGCCAGGAAAATATCGACACCTAAATGACAAAACATTGGGCAAAAGGTCTTAAAATTGCCAAACTAATGGGATGAACGTCTTAAAATCCCATAACTAACGTGGCTAAACATGAGGGAGAAGGGGGACCAGAAAGAAACAAATAGCCCTACCTCCCCTTAAAGTGTTAAACAATTCTTTACATTGTGATGACGAAAACATAAGTAACGCCCCGTTCTTAACATTAATCATCAATTACAAACCCCAATGTACTTGAATAAACTAATGGAAGCATATGGTCCTCCTGGGATTCGAACTCGGGACACCACACCCAGAGCATAAACATCTAAACCATTACACCACCAACATATCTTTACATACACAATAATAAAGACAAGAAATAATGGGTTTGGTTTTCGTTCAACCCCCTTTGAGCGAAAAATAATAGGTTTGGTTTTCGTTCAACCCCCTTTGAGCGAAAAATAATAGGTTTGGTTTTCGTTCGACGTTGAGCGAAAAATAATAGGTTTGGTTTTCGTTCGACCCCCTTTGAGCGAACCAGGTATAGTGTGACGCAAGGTTAAGGGGGTACCGGTAGTACTCGCTTTTTATGGACCCCCTTCTCCCTCATGTTTAGCATATTAGTTTTGAGGTTTAAAGACGTTCGTTCCGTCATCTAACAGAAAACAAAAATCGACTCACGTGAAGTTATGCGTCCTCTTGAGTGTGTTGAGGATCTCCCCCACGTAACCCGACACCCCTTTCTCCTCCAGCAGGTAGGTGGTCCAGAACTCGAACACCTGGAGAAAAATTTGTAAGGACATTAAGGGGGTAGGCTACTGCTTGGTTTTTGGTCTATATATTTACTGTATTTATTAATATATTTTAGTTTCCTCGCTAGACCTCCATCAAGCTTAGAAAAACACCTCCTAGACCCTCTTTCAAGATTAATTTGTAATTTTTTTGGTAGAAAAATGTCCCGGCCGAAGGCCGATTCCTTCTGAAATTTCAGTCTCCCTATCGCTCGTCAGGAAAAAATCGACACCTAAATGGCACGAAACGTCATAACCCCTTTTGTTTGACACCCTGCATGATGATATCTGTAGGGTTAAGGTGGTGGTCTGTGTGTGTGGTAAAGTAATAAGTGATGGTGTGATGGGGAATATTAAGGGTCGTATTATAATGGAATTCCTTGGTAATCTCTCTCCCTCCCTCCCCCCCTCCCCCTCTCTCTCTCTCTCTCTCTCTCTCTCTCTCTCTCTCTCTCTCTCTCTGTCTCTCTCTCTCTCTCTCTCTCTCTCTCTCTCTCTCTCTCTCTCTCTCTCTCTCTCTGTCTGTCTGTTTCTCTTTCTCTCTCTCACACACGTGATACACACCCACCCACCCAGAGGTACTCACACGGACGCCCACGCCCACCATGGGATAGCCGTAGAAGTCCTGACGCCGGTCGAACTTGGATATGGGCGTGAGAGAGAGGCCGCCCACCTTACTCCAGCCACCCACCACCTCCACCCTCGCCTCCTGCCTTGGACCCACCCGGTATACACTCTGAGGGGGAACGACAGACATTATTAGGATGGCTAGTCAGGTTTTCAGTCTTGGCTACTTTCTCTAGATATGTTTCTATATCTTCTCCATATTCCTTTCTTTAGTACCGGTATTTGGAAGTTATCCGTTTATTGGTAAGTTATAGGTACGACTATCTTGTTAAATTTTGGTCTACATAACACGAGAGAATCTCCTGAACAATGCGGACCAGGTACCTAAAGCATGCCTCCAGGCAGCTGCCGTATAGAGAGCGGCATCTGGTTCCACGCCATCCCCATCCCACCTCTTGGAACTCACTTGGATGCTGAAATGCTCCGGGTTGCCATCGCGCTCAGAGCGAGTGCATCAGTCTGTCGCCCACACACTTACAAGTGTGATGCATTGATGGAGGCTCAAGGTCACCATGCCCTGTTGTGGAGTTACAGCGTAGGCCGCCTGCCAAGACGCTCAGCACTAAATGTCATAAAACGGGCCCTACACAGTGCTTACCATGCATCAATCCTAGAACCACTGGGGCTTGCCAGAGATAAAGGCAAACGGACAAATGAGATGACCACTTTCCCTTACAAGAACGGCCGGTGCCTCGTATGGGATGCCACATGTGTTGACACTTTCTCAATGACCAACATTAACAGAAGCGGCAATGAAGCAGGTGAGGCCGCCCTGATAGTAGAAACTAGAAAGCAAAAACAAAAATACCAAGCCCTCACCAGATGTCATCAGTTCGAGCCTTTGGCATTTGAACCATCAGGAGTCTTCGACCCCACCACCGTCAACATAGTGAACGAAATTTGCCGTAAAATCAGAGCAGTTACAGGAGAACCCCGGGAAACTCTTTGGCTCAAGCAAAGATTAGGGATGGCCATCCTCCGGGGCACTGCCACCAGCGTCATGAGCTCTATACGACTGGGCCATACCACCGTATGAGGCCCAGGGCGTATAGTGTATCCCTAATCTTTCCACACTAGAGGTTCAAAGTGACAGTTGCTCGTGTGTTTGGGGCATTTGTTCTCCCAAATCATTCCTGATCTGTTGCTACCTGATCTGTTGTCTTTTTCACTTGACTTACATGTTACCTAGCCTTCCTAATGTCTTTAAAACTATTCCTATCTACTAAATCCAAGCTGACCTGGAGCTGTAGAGTGCATCCCGCCTGAGCCACAAACATAACATCCGAGTCGATGAAGGCCGTGAGGGCGCTGAAGTGGTCGACCAAGGCTGCTAGTGTCTGATTCCCCTGCACCCACATCAGCCAGCCATACTCGCCCAGTAACCCACCTTCGCTAGCCTGGAGGGGGACAACACCATTTGAGAAAAAGAAACTACCGGTATATAGGGTCTCTACAGGCTAGGTTATGATTTTCCGCATATCCCATCTCTATCTTTGCCTTTTGAAGCCTGTGGTGGTTAGTTACCCAGCCTGGTACACAAGGACTACTGTGTACTACTGTGGACTACTGTGGTCCAAGTGACCACACCCGATGTTCCAGCATAAAATGTCTTCAGTCCTCACAAGTGTCAACTAACTTGAGGTTGTGCAAAGGCATTACTAATTGTACAAAGGCATTGGAGGCAAAGGTATTTCCCATCCGTCTCATCCTGGTCTGGAATCGAACTGGAGTTCCGTTAGTTGTGAGCTGAGCACACTAACCAATCAGCCACAGGACAGAATTGTTGTTTAACTACAACTCTTACTAACCTGGAGGATTAGGAGGCCCTCAAGTGCAAACATGCCTATAATTTTAATTAAATTCTGGAATTAACAAAAATATATATGGTGTCTTACCTAGTTTAATTTAGTTCCCTTAAAATTTATCCTATTCATTCGACCTCTCTAAACCAATGCAGCCGTCAGCCACAGCCATTTTAATATCCATGTCTCTCACCTGTGTATTCTATACCTCAAAGTCGTACCTCAAAGAACCTTATGATGACCACAAATGATCCTATTGTGCATTAACCCGGCAAAGGCTAGGCTATGGTATTTGAAACGTCCTGCCATGTGAAGGTATTTTGGTTCATTCCTGACGAAAATAGTAATTTTACCATAAATATCGTTATTACTTATTCATGGGCTATGCACCTATTTTACGTTTAATATGAAGATATTAACATTTAAGATCAATAAAACAAGTTGGAATAGTATTTTGGGGGTGAAAAAGATGTGTTATTGCAGACCGGTCCATTCAAGAAGGGAAAGCCGCGGCGGCATATATCCTCTCCTCCCGAGTTCTCAAGCGACACTGACAGCTCTAAGTAGAAGTCTCTCTGTTGCAAGGACCTCTAGATGCCTCGCCCTTGCTATAGAGACCGCGTGAAGGAAATTTGTGTCGAAAATTACCCGATAAAAGGGGGAATAAGAGGAAAAATAGGTGATGAATGGGGGGGGGGACCCATATGTAGGAATGGTAGCAAGTAATGGAGGGGAATTATCTCACCTATTCACTTATTGCTTTGTTTTGAGTGCCACTAGGGTGTTTTAAAATGCTTTTTTTTAGGCGTTGGATCTTATGAGGACCTTCGCCTTCCACACGAAACCTCTTATGAGGACGCTCGCTTTTCCCTGATTATTTAATTGTTATTTCAAATAAACTGAAGTTAATGTAAATTTTGTACTCACCTTATCCAGGTACTCCCTGGTGGTGTTTGTGTAGGCGAGGACGTAGCCGTGGGTGGGTGATGTGGGGTGGGCAGGGTAGGTGTGGTGGATAGCCAGGGGGATGCTCTCGGCCCCCACACTCTTCAGCAGGTGGCTCTTCAACATACACTCCGCTTGTACCACACCTGAGATGATAAAGGATGATTGTTTTGCTATATCGTTTCTGACCCCATGAGGATTATGACGTATTTTGACAGTTTATTCTGGCTATTACTAGATGATTTTATTAAGTACCGGTACCGGTAGACTAGAGATGAAAAGGTTAATCGAGATCGACTTTACCCCATTAATTGCTGGAGATCTATCCTAAGCTGTATAAAATCGTCTAATAATAGCCAGTCTAAAATGTGTCATGATCCTCAAAGTGTTAGTATCGCTCTCATCCTTTCTTATACAGCGATGCATTGTATATATTTCGTTCTCACTCATACCCACGTTCTCCTTCACACATATACAAGGTTACACCCTTTCACATACACATTACTCCTGCTATCTGTCTCCCACTTAGCCGGTGTCACACGATCGATACTGACGTACGCTATAATTTGTTCGTCTATCTGTAACCTTATTATCATGTGTGTCCGTTTGCCTGTCTAAGTCTGTGTGTCTGTGTATATGTCTCTATGCCACCACTGGACAGAAAATCATTATAGTGAACCAAAGTAGTTTCTTACGCAATGGTTATCTCACCGGACTAGTCAACGGCCAATTAAAAGAACCACACTCGCATTCAAACTAATTTGACCTTTTTTGTATTTATATTTGCTATGTGTATGAAGGATACATAAGGTAGGCTGTTTGTAACGAGTGTCTCCCGCAGAGTCAAAAGAATGACAGAGAGCCAAATTCAAGGGATGTTGTGGTCAAAATGCGTGGACATACTTTAAGTCATAGTATGAAGGAAAGATTGATTATGCTTACCATAGACTACAGTAGATTTGGACTTGACACGAAAATGGAACTTTGCAATAAGGGACCCAACATCGGAGAATGGACCCCCAAGTTCGAACCTCGAAACCGCGAAAATATTACATATTCGCGGTTTCGAGTTTCGAACTTGGGGGTTCGTTTTCCGATTTTGGGTCCCTCACTGCAAAGTTTCATTTTCGTGGCAAGTCCAGATCTACTGTAGTCTATATGCATACATAAGATCACAACGAGGAACTGAACTTGTGTGGGTAACTGCAATTCATTCATCCTAGGCTAATTTGACGATTTCTTCTTTTTCTACACTTACCCACTCTATTCAACATCTGACATACATTAATACAGCACAGAGCGAGCCAAACGTAATGACAGCTGAGATATGACTTATTAGCGCCACTGTACGTGTCAGTAGTGGACAGAAAATCATTATCCCCTTTTATACCGGCGACGTCTTTGTCATATTATTCTAGCTAAACTTAGACGATTTTGTGCAGTTTAAGAAGGACCTGTGGTAGTAAAAATGGTTAAGTGAGATAGTTCGAAGCCTGTTAATTGCTGGAGGCCCTTTTGAAACTGAATAATATCGTCTAACAGTAGCCGGATTAAAGTTAAAAAGACACTACCGGTACAGAAAATCATTATAGGGATCCCAAAATAGTACCGTGAAGGCTGCGTTGTGTAAACCTTTGTGATATTCATACTAGTACCGTACCGCCTGACCAGTTGCAACTACCACCGCGTAATTGCTGATTGGTAGGGGGTTTATTTATAGATACCTTACGCTCTATATATCTGTCTATCTATCTAACTATTTATCTACGTATTAATCTATTTTCTCTCTAACTATTTATCTACCGTACGTATTTAGCTATTCTCTCTCTCTCTCTCTCTCTCTCTCTCTCTCTCTCTCTCTCTCTCTCTCTCTCTCTCTCTCTCTCTCCTCTCTCCCCTCTCCCTCTCCCTCCCTCTCCTCTCTCTCTCTCTCTCTCTCTCTCTCTCTCTCTCTCTCTCTCTCTCTCTCTCTCTCTCTCTCTCTCTCTCTCTCGATGTCACACAAATCATTATTAAGGGATTTCCGCGAACTATTGATTGTAGCTGTGCTGTGCGTTTGGGGGAGAAGGGGAGATGGGTCGTTTTTCTGCTCCACCTTCTTCCTCATGTTTAGTCCCATAAATGTTCAGATATTATGACGTTCGGCCCATTAGTTTGGCGATTTTAAGACCTTTCGTCCCATTTCTTTGTCAATATTAAGACTTTGTGTCATTTAGGTGTCGATTTTTTCCTGGGGAGCGATAGCGAGCTTATAATTTAGGAGGAACCGGCCATCGGCGGGGGAATTCTTCTATCGAAAAATATGCAAATTTATCTTGAAGGAGGGTCTAAGGGGGTGTTATTTTAAAGCTTGATGGAGGTCTAGGGAGGAAAGTAAAAACAATAATAAAAAGATACATAGGTCTGAATGAGGAAATAGATACGCACATTCTCCCCTTACTGGCAAAAGTGGAAATCCGTCTATTATTCAGCAGAGCTCTATGGCCACCAACCTCGGCTAATTGGCCACTTACGAGTTCTATAAGGAAGTTGGAGCTGTAGACATCGATATTTAGCAGAATTACCAGATGAAATAAGGTGGTAGTGCATTTATTAAGGAGAGGTTTCTAGTTTGTTTCCTACTCCTCCAGCAATCTTAAAATGTCACCCCCTTGACCCCCTTTCAAGATAAATTTGTAAATTTTTCGGTAGAAAAATGTCCCGGCTAAGAGCCGGTTCCTTTTAAATTACAGGCTCGCTATCGCTCGCCAGGATAAAATCGACACCTAAATGGCACGAAAGGTCTTAAAATTGACGGAAATGGGTCGAAAGTTCTTAAAATCGTCAAAATAATGGGGCGAAAGTCTTAAAATTAGAAAAGCAATGGGGCTAAACATGAAGGAGAAAGGAGTCGAGCAAAAAATCCCTCAAGTGGATATCTCTCCTTAACACACAGAAACCAATTGAACATACTTTTTTATCCATCAGGAACCTGTACATTATTATTGAAGTTTCTGTTTTATATCGATTATCGGCTCCAACTTCCTTAAAGAATGGAACTCGTAAG
Source organism: Paralithodes platypus (assembly GCA_032716605.1). NCBI lineage: Eukaryota > Metazoa > Arthropoda > Malacostraca > Decapoda > Lithodidae > Paralithodes > Paralithodes platypus. The sequence continues at coordinate 37,863,853 of CM064501.1, read as the reverse complement.
TTGGTAATTGTCAAGAGGTACGGTGGGGTCTTAATTGTCAAGAGGTACGGTGGGGTCTTAATTGTCAAGAGGTACGGTGGGGTCTTAATTGTCAAGAGGTACGGTGGGGTCTTAATTGTCAAGAGGTACGGTGGGGTCTTAATTGTCAAGAGGTACGGTGGGGTCTTAATTGTCATAAGAGGTACGGTGGGGTCTTAATTGTCAAGAGGTACGGTGGGGTCTTAATTGTCAAGAGGTACGGTGGGGTCTTAATTGTCAAGAGGTACGGTGGGGTCTTAATTGCCAAGAGGAGGGGTGGGGTCTTAATTGTCAAGAGGTACGGTGGGGTCTTAATTGTCAAGAGGTACGGTGGGGTCTTAATTGTCAAGAGGTACGGTGGGGTCTTAATTGTCAAGAGGTACGGTGGGGTCTTAATTGTCAAGAGGTACGGTGGGGTCTTAATTGGTTGTGCAATATTTATCATGCCTCTCCCTTTCTTCTCCGTTTTCTATCTCCTCTATTTTTGTTTCTCCAATTTATCCTTTTGCTCTTCCTTCCTTCCTTTTCTTACTCTTCCTCCCCTTTCCTCTCTCCATTTCTTCTTTCTCCCCCTCCTTCATTTTTCTTCCTTTTCCTCCTCCTCCCTTTCCTCTTCTCCCTCCTCCTTCCTTTTACTCCTCCTTCCTTCCTTTTCCTCCTCCTCCCTTTCCTCTTCTCCCTCCTCCTTCCTTTTACTCCTCCTTCCTTCCTTTTCCTCCTCCTTCCTTCCTTTTCCTCCTTCTCCATCTTTTTCCTCTTCCTCCTTCCATTTTCCTCCTCCTCCTCCTTCCATTTCCTCCTCCTTCCTTTTCCTCCTCCTCCTCCTCCTTCCTTTTCCTCCTCCTCCTCCTCCTTCCTTTTCCTCCTCCTCCTCCTTCCTTTTCCTCCTCCTCCTCCTTCCTTCTACTTCCCTCTACACCCTCGTGTTTCCCTTCTACCTCCTCCGTTTATCCTGTTTTCCTTATCCTAACCTCTTTATATTTTTTCCTATCTTCCAATCGTATTTCTCCTCTCTTTAAGGGGGGTCGCCGGCTTTTTTATCTTTCTCTCCTTTTCTCTCTTTCTGTGGCTTGTATCCATTCGGCCCCATTCAGCCAACTGTTTTAAGACGTTTATCCCCATCTAGGTGTCGATTACTTCCTGGCGAGCGATAGCGAGCCAGCATTGTATGGAGAAATCCGGCTTCGCCGGAGAAATTTTTCTATCGAAAAATGTACAAATTTAGCTTGCTGTCAAAACAAAAACATATATATGCTGGCTCGCTACCACTCGCCAGGAAAATATTGACACCTGGATGGGGGTAAACGTCTTTAAACAGTAGGCTGATAGGGCCGAATGGATACAAGCCAAAGAGAGACGGAAAGAAAGAGAAAAAAAGCGAGGTGGGCTCCATTAATAATGTTCACGTCTCCCTTGAGCAGTTCTCCGCCCCATCAATAATCTTTTATGTAGAGCCTCGTCAACGGTCATTAACAACTACCCCTCCACAATGGTTGGGGTCTGTGTGTATGTGTGGGAAGGGGGGGGGGGGGGGGGCGGTTTGTAGGGGGGGTGATGGGGGGTAACATTTGGTTTGGTACAAAGGAGTACAAAGGAAATCAAGCAACAACAGGTCTAGTGACCCTTCTAGGCTGCTTGTCCTCCAAAACACTGAGGATCAAGTGTCCAAACAGTGGTTTAGAGTGGGTAAGGGAACATTGGAAAGGGAACTACTGCCATGGAACTAATGTCCGTGGCAGGACTAGGAAGTTAGTAGGGGACATATGGGTTAGTAACTGAGGGGAGGATAAAATAAAGTTATTCATTTACAAACGCAGTCAGGGGGGGGGGGGGGTGATAATGGTCTGGCTGTCATTCAGGATTTTCGGTACCGGTAATGGAAATCCTCCATTCACTGAATGATAAACAACAATACGACACTATATTCCTGTAAATAATATATAATAATCTTGGTAAATAAGCCGGCATAACTGATCTTGAGTGGTACTATATGGGATCTGCCTCCTATGGGCCAATATACCTTCAGTAGATTTCCATTTGTTTATGTTCTTAACCCGTGGAGCCCCGGCTAGTTTTGTAATGTTTGCGCACCAGAACCCGGCCGGTTTTCAAAAAATGGTTTTATTCCAGAAACAATAGCGAATGGGTTAGGAATGAAGGAAAAACCACGAAAAACTGCTCAAAAAGCTTAAAAAATGGTCCTACAGAGCCCCCGAAAATGGGTTTTACAAGAGTAAAAAATTGAAGGCAATTATCCCAAAAAAACAGGTTATTGAGCGCTCGCGCGCACGCACGTGGACTTTGAGAGTTTTCAACCATCGGCACGGTTGCGTGGGATACGTACACAGTTCCCATACAAATCTGAGCCCTCTTGAGTGGCTACACCTGAGGTTACGGTCGGCGCAATTAGGGTGACGCGTCAGGCGCGTCTGGGGCTGTGCGGTACATACATCGCTGGGGCTGTACGGGTTAAGTGAACATTTAGAATAGTGTTTGACAGATTCCCTCGCATTAAGTTAAGGGGAGGTTTTTAGTGTGTTTCCTAGACTTCCATCAAGCTTGAAATTACACTCCCTTGACCCCCTTTCAAGATAAATTTGTACATTTTTCGGTAGAAAAATGTCCCGGGCGAAGTCCGGTTCCTCTTAAATTACAGGCTCGCTATCGCTCGCCAGGATAAAATCGACACCTGAATTGCACGAAAGGTCTTAATATGGGGTGAAAGTTCTTAAAATCGCTAAACTAATGGGGCAAACGTTTTATAATATCAAAAGCAATGGGGCTAAACATGAGGGAGAAAGGGGTCAAGAAAAAAATCCCTCAAGTGGAGATCCCCCCTTAAGGCGACTTTATCACACGCTAACTTATGAAAATATTCCCTATTGGTGTATTAACCCCTTCACCACCATTACGTAATGGTTATAATAGTCTGGTTAATATTAGACGGGTTTCTTTAGTATATAATCTACCTCTACGACTCAAAGGGATACATACGATCTCAATAAACCCTCTGAAAAACGTAGGTCCTTCCTAAAATGCATAAAGTCATGAATTAATTTGCCAGAATGAAAGGTAAAAAGGACGTCATGGTGCTGAAGGGGATACGGAGAATATAGATCTTATTATAATGTAGCCGAGGGTCGATTTTCTGCTATACTAGGCTATATTGTTTGTTTGGCACACTATTACTCATCCACCAAATGGATTGTTAAGGGTAATACAGTGTGGCGATAAAGCATTACAGGCGTCTACTCCATCTTGTACTAAAGGAACAATTGTTATTATTTTTATTATTATTATTATTATCATTATTATTATTATTATTATTATTATTTTTATTTTTATTATTACTGTTATTGTTATTATCATTACTATTAATATTATTATTATTATTTTTGTTTTTATTATTAGTGTTATTGTTATTATCATTATTAATATTATTATTATTATTATTTTTATTATTAGTGTTATTGTTATTATCATTACTATTAATATTATTATTATTATTATTATTTTTATTTTTATTATTAGTGTTATTGTTATTATCATTACTATTATTATTATTATTATTATTACTATTATGTAATGTTTTAAAGTATGTTTTTATAATCACTTTTTCTATGTTGATACATAGTGTATAATATACTGTATAATATACATTATATACGGTACTGTATAGGTTATAAATACCGTATATACTGTATAATATACAGTAGGCTACAGTGTATACGGTACTGTATAGGTTATAAATACCGTATATACTGTATAATATACAGTAGGCTACAGTATATACGGTACGGTATAGGTTATAAATACCGTATATACTGTATAATATACAGTAGGCTACAGTATATACGGTACGGTATAGGTTATAAATACCGTATATACTGTATAATATACAGTATATACGGTACTGTATAGGTTATAAATACCGTATATACTGTATAATATACAGTAGGCTACAGTGTATACGGTACTGTATAGGTTATAAATACCGTATATACTGTATAATATACAGTATATACGGTACTGTATAGGTTATAAATACCGTATATACTGTATAATATACAGTATATACGGTACGGTATAGGTTATAAATACCGTATATACTGTATAATATACAGTATATACGGTACTGTATAGGTTATAAATACCGTATATACTGTATAAATACCGTATATACTGTATAAATACCGTATATACTGTATAAATACCGTATATACTGTATAAATACCGTATATACTGTATAATATACAGTATATACGGTACTGTATAGGTTATAAATACCGTAATACTGTATAATATACAGTATATACGGTACTGTATAGGTTATAATACCGTTATACTGTATAATATACAGTATATACGGTACTGTATAGGTTATAAAATACGTATATACTGTATAATATACAGTATATACGGTACTGTATAGGTTATAAATACCGTATATACTGTATAATATACAGTATATACGGTACTGTATAGGTTATAAATACCGTATATACTGTATAATATACAGTATGCTACAGTATATACGGTACTGTATAGGTTATAAATACCGTATCGATTATGCTTTTATATGTTATATAAAACATAATTTATCCTACCGATCAATTACCGCTATTATATATACGGTACCAGTAGTCTAGCCATTATCAGACTGTTATATTCAGCTTAATATAATAATAAAGTAAATAAATCGTCAGGTAATGATAGTAGCGTCGGACCAGGTATTAAGTTAATGAGGGTGACTGAACATGAGTGTGGGTGTGTGTGTTTGTGTGTGTGTGTGTGGGGGGGGGGGAGTGATGGATGCTAGAGGTACCGGTAATAATGAAAAGGGGTAGGCTGTGTGTGTGTGTGGATGCTAGGGGTAGTAATAAAGAGGGTATGTGTGTAGATTGATGGATGCTAGGGGGTACCGTAATAATGAAGAGAGAGTGTGTGTGTGTGTGTGTGTGTGTGTGTGTGTGTGTGTGTGTGTAGTGTGTGTGTGTGTGTAGTGTGTGTGTGTTATCACACAGGGTGATATGATGCGACTAGTGCAGTAGCATGTTGGTGTAGTGCTGCTTGCTTGCATGCAATTCTCGCTTTCAGTTGTTGCCGCTGGCTAACCCATGTGGTGAAAAGGGGAGCCGAGTGCGTAAGTCTCCCTCTGCCAGTACATAGCCTCTCCATCACCAAGACTCCTATTGTGCCTCCCCGGGGCCACACGGCAACTGGGTGTCTTGCGACCCCAGGCTAAATCAATAGGGGATCTCGGGGCATGCGGTGGCCCCCAGAGGTATGATGTGCATCCTTGGCATCTACCAACAACCGCACACACCCACTGCCTTGTGGTTTAGTCTAGTAAGACAAAGGCTAGGGGAGCACACCCTGAGAGAAAAGCAGACGTTGGGGTCACGTCCTGGCGGTTTCCGACAAACTGGAATCCCGGCAGTCCCCTGCAGTATTGAGCAGGAGCTGGTCGTCTTGGGTCACCCCCTTGCCATCAGCAACCCCTGTTCAGTACCAAGATAGTGAAGTTGGAACTGCGCACCTCCCTCGGCACTCTAAACTCTTCTATGCGCAGGTTTTCTCAACGTCATCATCGGATTACGATGGACTACCATAAGCAAGTGATAGATGCTAGAGGTAATAATTGAACACCACCGTACACCACCGTGAATGAATGTCATGGTGGACGTTACCGTACTGTAAGGAAGATGATGTATGCGGTAACTAATCTAACCGACAGGGCAGGGACAATGTACGGATTATTATTTGTTTATTTATTATTATTATTTATTTATGTTTTCATAGTTTCCTCGCTAGACCTCCATAAAGCTTAAAATAGCACCCCTAGATCCCCTTTCAAGATACATTTGTACATTTTTCGGTAGAACATTTCCTGGCCGAAGGCCGGTTCCTTATAAAATTACAGGCTCGCCATCGCTCACCAGGAAACAATCGACACCTAAATGGCACGAAAGGTCTTAACATGGATGGATGCTAGGGGTACTAATGAAAAGGGTATGTGTGTAGATTGATAGATGCTAGGGGTACTAATGAAAAGGGTACCGTATGTGTGTAGATTGATAGATGCTAGGGGTACTAATGAAAAGGGTACCGTATGTGTGTAGATTGATAGATGCTAGGGGTACTAATGAAAAGGGTACCGTATGTGTGTAGATTGATAGATGCTAGGGGTACTAATGAAAAGGGTACCGTATGTGTGTAGATTGATAGATGCTAGGGGTACTAATGAAAAGGGTACCGTATGTGTGTAGATTGATAGATGCTAGGGGTACTTATGAAAAGGGTACAGTAGTGTGTTAGATTGATAGATGCTAGGCGGTACTAATGAAAAGGGTACACGTATGTGTGTAGATTGATGGATGCTAGGGGGTACTCATGAAAAGGGTACCGTATGTGTGTAGATTGATAGATGCTAGGGGTACTAATGAAAAGGGTACCGTATGTGTGTAGATTGATAGATGCTAGGGGTACTAATGAAAAGGGTACCGTATGTGTGTAGATTGATGGATGCTAGGGGGTACTAATGAAAAGGGTACCGTATGTGTGTAGATTGATAGATGCTAGGGGTACTAATGAAAAGGGTACCGTATGTGTGTAGATTGATAGATGCTAGGGGTACTAATGAAAAGGGTACCGTATGTGTGTAGATGATGGATGCTAGGGGTACTAATGAAAAGGGTACCATATGTGTGTAGATTGATAGATGCTAGGGGTACTAATGAAGAGTGTGTATGTATGTGTGTGTGTGATGGATGCTAGAGGTAATAATTGAACAGCCTGAATGGATTGTCATGGCGGACGTTACTGTAAGATAGAAGATGTAATGGATGAGGCAATAATCTAACCCACGGGGCGGGGACAATAATCTAACCCACGGGGCGGGGACAATAATCTAACCCACGGGGCGGGGACAATAATCTAACCCGAGGGGCGGGGACAATAATCTAACCCACGGGGCGGGGACAATAATCTAACCCACGGGGCGGGGACAATAATCTAACCCACGGGGCGGGGACAATAATCTAACCCACGGGGCGGGGACAATAATCTAACCACGGGGCGGGGAACAAAATATAACCCACGGGGCGGGGGACAATGATTCTAACCCACGGGGGCGGGGACAATAATCTACCCACGGGGCGGGACAATAATTCTAACCCCGGGGCGGGGACAATAATCTAACCCACGGGGCGGGGACAATAATCAAACCCACCGGCGGGGACAATAATCTAACCCACGGGGCGGGGACAATAATCTAACCACGGGGCGGGGGACAATTAATCTAACCCACGGGGCCGGGGACAATAATCTAACCCACGGGGCGGGGACGCAATAATCTAACCCACGGGGCGGGGACAGGGGGATTAATCTAAACCCACGGGGCGGGGACAATAATCTAACCCACGGGGCGGGGACAATAATCTAACCCACGGGGCGGGGACAATAATCTAACCCACGGGGCGGGGACAATAATCTAACCCACGGGGCGGGGACAATAATCTAACCCACGGGGCGGGGACAATAATCTAACCCACGGGGCGGGGGACTGATCTAACCCACGGGGCGGGGGACAATGATCTAACCACGGGGCGGGGACAATGATCTAACCCACGGGGCGGGGACCAATTATCTAACCCACGGGGCGGGGACAATAACCTAACCCACGGGGCGGGGACAATGATCTAACCCTCGGGGCGGGGACAATAATCTAACCCAGATGCGGGCGGGGACAATAATCTAACCCACGGGGCGGGGACAATAATCTAACCCACGGGGCGGGGACAATAATCTAACCCACGGGGCGGGGACAATAATCTAACCCACGGGGCGGGGACAATGATCTAACCAACGGGGCGGGGACAATGATCTAACCCACGGGGCGGGGACAATGATCTAACCCACGGGGCGGGGACAATTATCTAACCCACGGGGCGGGGACAATAATCTAACCCACGGGGCGGGGACAATGATCTAACCCACGGGGCGGGGACAATGATCTAACCCACGGGGCGGGGACAATGATCTAACCCACGGGGCGGGGACAATGATCTAACCAACGGGGCGGGGACAATGGACGGATTTGTATACGTTTGGTCCATAAAATTTCAAATTCAAATTCAAAATATTCCATGATGAGACACATCCATCACTCCCACATGTTGATGTCGTAAGTCGGTAGAAACGTGATGATGAATGATGGCGTGTTGTCTTAAGCCGGTATCACACGAGCGTTTTTTCCCTCAACACTGATCTGGCAGCTTATGAGGTCAACATTTATAATATTTCTGTCATCTAAATTCATCTACCTCATTCTAGTTTCCGATACCGGTGAAAAATATTCCAGAAATGTTGCCCAAAAAAAAGTTGATCATCGAATGTTGACGATAAAAGCTCTCATGTGATACGGTACCGGAGATGGAAGGGTGGGTGTGTCGACGGTAGATCGGTCGGGACATATATAATTGGCCACTTGCGAGTTTCAGGCTATAAGGAAGTTGGAGCCGTAGACATCGATGGTTAATAGAAATGCAATAATTATGTAGGTTTCTAATGACTAAAGAGTATATAATTATGTTGAATTGGGTAAATTATGCATATATAAATGTACTACAACCTTATTTTAACAGGTAATTGTGCTGACTATCAATATCTACAGCTCCAACTTCCTTATAGCCTGAAACTCGCAAGTGGTCAATTACCGATCTGTCAGGACTTATTGCCAACTACCATTATGGGAATGTACTGGTACATCAGAAAGCTATCCTACTGCTCTCTCGCTCTCGCTCTCGCTCTCGCTCTCGCTCTCGCTCTCTCTCTCTCTCTCTCTCTCTCTCTGCCACGGACATTAGTTCCAGGGCAGTAGTTCCCTTTCCAATGTTCCCTTACCCACTCTAAACCACTGTTTGGACACTTGATCCTCAGTGTTTTGGAGGACAAGCAGCCTAGAAGGGTCACTAGACCTGTTGTTGCTAGATTTCCTTTGTACTCCTTTGTACTCTCTCGCTCTCGCTCTCGCTCTCTCTCTCTCTCTCTCTCTCTCTCTCTCTCTCTCTCTCTCTCTCTCTCTCTCTCTTAAAAAAAAAAATATATATATATATATACAGTATATATATATATATATATTTTTTTTTTTGGGGGGGGGGTCTGTGACTAAACGTGTAAATTAATAACATGACATAACTGTATATAAATCTAGCCATGAATCTGTTATAACATTATGATCGGAAACACATTGATGGAATAAGTGCTTCCGTAAATCAACCTTCTCAAGTTCACAGTCATTCACATTCATCTTTTATCAAGTTATGCAGTCATTTGTTGGCCTCATCTAACCTTATCACACGAAAGCCCAGTCCATTATTTTTAGTCTGAATGATTGTATATGGAAAGATATAATTGGGGTATATAGTGCAATTGATGTGTTAGGAAGGGATAAAATGGCCCAAACAATACTTTTTTGGGTTTAAATTTTAATGTATTCCTTCCCATATTCATTCAAATCACCCAACAAAATTGCTCCGGTTTGACACACTCTATAATAAAAACAGTGGTTTATGTCCCCTTGGTACCGGTAACTCGCTGTGCCTAAGTGTGTTACCTAAGAGTGCTACGGAATAATCGTGTATTGCTACGTAACGTTAATGGGGAAGATAATAGAGTAACGGTGTCATGTGTCATTGTTGGGGCATAGGCTTCGGATATAGTGTACATAAACTTGCGTTACATTTAGTGTATGTGTGTGTATGTGTGTGTAAGAATGTGTTTGATGGTGTGTGTTGGAATATTTCAGAGAGAGAGAGAGAGAGAGAGAGAGAGAGAGAGAGAGAGAGAGAGAGATGAGAGAGATGATGAGAGAGAGAGAGAGGAGCAGGAGAGAGGAGTAGAGAGAGAGAGCCGACAAGACGAAGATGAGAGAGAGGAGGACGAGAGAGAGAGAGAGAGAGAGGATGTTGTTGTTCCCCAAGCTGCTTGGCCGAACAGCCCCGAGCAAGGCCAAGGCCATAACCGAGCGCCCCCACAGAACCCTCCCTGTTGTATATATCTATGTTTATGTTATTGTCTGTTTGTTTGTGATTATACCAACACATTAACCCCTTCTCTACCGGCGACGTTTTTTCAATTTTATTTTTGCTATATTTAGACGATTTTGTGCAGTTTAAGAAGGATCTGTGGAAGTCAAAAGGGTTAGGTGAAATGATTCGAAGCCTGTTAATTGCTGGAGGCCCTTTTTAAGCTAAGTAAAATGTTCTAATAGTAGCCAGAATAAAGTTCAAAGAGCGGCACCGGTACAGAAGGGGTTAAGCAATGACCTAATCACCATCACGCAACAATTAATTAGTGCCAGGTCAACCATTATCGGAGAACTATTATACCAAGCGTAAATTATGCATCGATTATGACTGCACACTCGAGGTAGTACCGTACTCGTTTTATCTGGACCCCCTTCTCCCTCATGTTTAGCATCTTAGTTTTGAGGTTCTTAACGCGTTCGTTCCGTTAGTTTGGCTATTTTGAGACCTTTCGCCTCATTTTGTTGTCAATATTAAGACTTCGTGCTCTTTAGGTGTCGATTTTTTTTTCCTGGCGAGCAATAGCGAGCTTCTAATTTTAGAAGGAACCAGCCTTTGGCCGTGAGATTTGTCTACCGAAAAATGTACAAATTTATCTTGAAAGGGGTCTAGGGGGTGTTTTTCTAAGCTTGATGGAGGTCTAGCGAGGAAACTCAAAAATATATTAATAAATAAATATATGGACCGAAAACCAAGCACTACGGTAGCCCTTAAAGTTGAAGGATGAGAGTTGAGTGGTGACGTGTTTGGCCATTATCTTACTTCACATTATCGGAAGGTCATTTATAGTGAAATGTTTAACCCTTTCACGCATTTATGACGCAGAGCTTGCCAGATTAGCAATAAGAAATAGAATTCTCTCACTCTTATAATTACCTCTCCAAAATTAGTTTTCTGCCCACAGCTAACTCAAAGACAACTGCAGAGGTTGAAGTAACTAAACTAAAGGTTTCTAAATACCCCTGATAGTAACAAAGGCTTTAAAGTATCCCCAATAGGCTAAAAAAAACGCGTCATATGTCGGAGAGGGTTAAGGGGGTATATATACTGCTCGGTTTTGGTCTATGTAGTTACTTATCAATATATTTTTTTAAATTTCCTCGCTAGACCTCCATCAAGCTTAGAAAAACACCCCGTTAGACCCCCTTTCAAGATATATTTGTAATTTTTTCGGTAGAAACATGTCTCGGCCGAAGGCCGGTTCCTTCTAAAATTAGAGGCTCGCTTTCGCTCGCCAGGAAAAAAATTGACACCTAAAAGGCACGAAAGTTTTTAATATTGACAACAAAATGAGGCGAAAGGTTTCAAAATCGCCAAACTAAAGGAACAAACGTCTTAAAACCTCAAAACGAATATGCTAAACATTAGGGAGAAGGGAGTCCAGAAAAAGCGAGTAGTACCCCCTTATGGTTGAAGACTGCGAGTTGAGCGGTGACGTGTTTGGCCATTATGTTACTACGCACTTCATTCACATTATCGCAAGTTGATTTATAGTAAAGTGTTTAACCCTTTCACGCACATATGACGTAGAGGTTGCCAGATTGTCAATAAGAAATAGAGTTCTCTCACTCTTATAATTACCTCTCAAAATTAGTTTTCTGCCCACAGCTAACTCAAAGACAACTGCAGAGGTTGAAGAAACTAAACTAATGGTTTCTAAATACCCCTGATGGTAACAAAGGCTTTAAAGTATCCCTAATAGGCTCAAATTCGCGTCATATGTCGTAGAGGGTTAAGGGGAGATGGTTGCATTTTCGGGACTCCCTTTTCCTTAGCTTATGAGGTCAATATTTACAATATTTCAGTTACTTAGTTTCATCTACCAACAGTCTAGTTTCCGATACCAGTAATGATGTCAGAAAAATGTTGATAATCGAATGTTGACTATTAAAGCTGTGTCGGACAGTAATGTAGTAGTAGTGCTTTATGTAGGCCTAGTTAAACTGTGTATAAAGTAATTTGGTAGAGTGTTTCTGGAGTTAAAATGTTTGTGTAGGGTGTAGTACGGTACCGGTAGTGCTATATATAGTTCGAGTCTGAAGGGTTAAAATGTTTGTGTAGGGTGTAGTACGGTACCGGTAGATATATAGTTCGAGTCTGAAGGGTTAAAATGTTTGTGTAGGGTGTAGTACGGTACCGGTAGTGCTATATATAGTTCGAGTCTGAAGGGGTTAAAATGTTTGTGTAGGGTGTAGTACGGTACCGGTAGTGCTATATATTGTTCGAATCTGAAGGGGTTAAAATGTTTGTGTAGGGTTTAGTACGGTACCGGTAGTGCTATATATAGTTCGAGTCTGAAGGGGTTAAAATGTTTGTGTAGGGTTTAGTACGGTACCGGTAGTGCTATATATAGTTCGAGTCTGAAGGGGTTAAAATGTTTGTGTAGGGTGTAGTACGGTACCGGTAGTGCTATATATAGTTCGAGTCTGAAGGGGTTAAAATGTTTGTGTAGGGTGTAGTACGGTACCGGTAGTGCTATATATAGTTCGAGTCTGAAGGGGTTAAAATGTTTGTGTAGGGTGTAGTACGGTACCGGTAGTGCTATATATAGTTCGAGTCTGAAGGGGTTAAAATGTTTGTGTAGGCCTGTAGGGTGTAGTACGGTACCGGTAGTGCTATATATAGTTCGAGTCTGAAGGGGTTAAAATGTTTGTGTAGGGTGTAGTACGGTACCGGTAGTGCTATATATAGTTCGAGTCTGAAGGGGTTAAAATGTTTGTGTAGGGTGTAGTACGGTACCGGTAGTGCTATATATAGTTCGAGTCAGTCATTAGCTATTTAGGTTGTTGTTGTTTGCCAGATGCATTAAGGGCAGATATCCACTGAGGGATTTTTTTCTTGACTCCTTTCTCCCTCATGTTTAGCCTCATTGTTTTTGAGATTTTAAGACGTTCGCCACATTAGTTTGGCGATTTTAAGAACCCTCGCCCCATTTCTGTCAATTTTAAGACCATTCGTGTCGTTTAGGTGTCGATTTTTTCCTGGCTAGCGATAGCGAGCCTGTAATTTAAGGGGAATCGGCCTTCGGCCGGGACATTTTTCTACCGAAAAATGTACAAATTTATCTTGAAAGGGGGTCTAGGGTGAGTAATTTTAAGTTTGATGGAGGTCTAGGGAATCAACTAAAAACCTCCCCTTAAGGTCAAGGGATTGGAGTGCTGGAAAAGGGGCTCCAGTCCTCCCACTGTTATTGACTGACAGTGTGCTGGCTTAATAATTCAGAAGGGTTGCTACCGTAACCTCTGAAGTCCTATTTTAACTAACTAATTAAAAAGAATTAGGGTCCGTATTGGAAATCGTTGTTTAGTACCGGTATGCTTATAAAAACACTCCTGACATTTTCTATTAAAATGTAAAACTTGCAAACTAAACAAACCAAAATTGGGACAAGGACAATATAAAGTCAAATTAAATTATTACTTATATTAGTGTAAGTACGGTAATGCTAACTGAATTAACCTTTCGAAGATACAGTGACGCATTTCCGCCTTCCCTGGCTTCCAAAATGCCTTCCTAACCTGAATACAATCGTCCACTGCTACCCAGAGACAAAGAAAGAAAGCTTTCCTCAGCTTCTAAGTGGGTTAAGGGGAGGTATTTAGTTTGTTTCCCTAGACTTCCATCAAGCTTATAATTACACCCCCCTATACCCCCTTTCGAGATAAATTTTACATTTTTCGGTTTAAAAAATGATCTGGGCGAATGCCGGTTCCTCCTAAATTATATTCTCGCTATCGCTCGCTAGGAAAAAATCGACACCTAAATGGCACAAAATGTCTTAAAATTGACATAAATGGGGCGAAAGTTCTTAAAATCGACAAACTAATGGGGCGAATCTCAAAAGCAATGGGGCTAAACATGAGGGAGAAAGGTGTCCCAAAAAATCCTCTACTGGAAATATCCCCTTAACCCTTTCAGTACGGTGACGCGTTTCTTTTTTATATCCTGGCTATCACTAGACGATATTTTTAGTTTAGGAAGAACGTGTAGGAGTCTGAGGTTGGAATGAGCTAGATGGTATGCGTTTCATTCGTAATAATTTCACAGTCATATGTATAGGCTACAATAAGTCCATAATATCTCCGTGAGAACTCTATAATTCAATATCCACTACATAACATAACATATCCATTACATCTCCATACCATCTCTATAACAACACCATAACCACCACATACCATCTCTATACCAACTCCATGACAACTCAATAACATCGCTATAAACGGAGAATGATGGTAACCGAATACTACATAGAGAACTGACCCGTATATTCCTTAGTGTATTGTCTTTTAGCTCATATTAATCACCATAACATCGCTATAAACAGCCAAATTCAACAACCATACTGGTGGTCGGTAAAGCCGGTATCACACGAGAGCTTTTATAGTCAACATTCGATGATCAACATTTTCCCTGCAACAGTTCTGGAATATTTTGAACTGGTATCGGAAACTAGACTGACGATAGATGAATTTAGGTAACCGAAATATTCTAAATGTTGACCTCCTAAGCTGCCAGACCAGTGTTGAGGATAAATGTTGAGGGAAAAATAATGCTCTCGTGTGATACCGGCTTAAGGGGAGATCTCCACTTGAGGAATTTTTTTCTTGACCCCTTTCTTCCTCACGTTTAGCCCCATTGCTTTTGATATTATAAAACGTTTGCCCCATTAGTTTAGCGATGTTAAGAACTTTCACCCCATATTAAGACCTTTCGTGCCATTCAGGTGTCGATTTTATCCTGGCGAGCGATAGCGAGCCTGTAATTTAAGAGGAACCGGCCTTTGGCCGGGACATTTTTCTACCGAAAAATGTACAAATTTATCTTGAAAGGGACTCAAGGGGGTGTAATTTTAAGCTTGATGGAGGTCTAGGGAACAAACTAAATACCTCCCCTTAACACACAACACCCGTATATTTTTGTTATCGTATTGTCTAATAGCTCCTAGTAATCTCGTGCGTGCTTGTATATTACCACGCTATTAAGGGAACAGGGGTTATTGTCTAATAGCTCCTAGTAATCTCGTACGTGCTTGTATATTACCACGCTATTAAGGGAACAGGGGTTATTCTTTGGGGCCTATTTATTTGTATATTCATATATTTGTTTAGTTTCCTCGCTAGACCTCCATGAAGCTTACACAAAAAAAAAAAAAAAAAAAAAAAAAAATCCCAAAGACACTCCTTCAAGATAAATTTGTAAATGTTTCGATAGAAAAAGACGGTTTCTCTTAAATTACAGGTTCGCTATAATCTCGCCAGGAAAAAATCGACACCTAAATGACACGAAAAGTCTAAATGTTGACAAAGAAATGGGGTGAAAATTCTTTAAATCGCAAAAGTAACGTCAAAAATCTAAAAACTAATGGGGCTAAACATGAGGGAGAAAGAGGGCCAGAAAAATGACCCATTCCCCTTAACGCGACAAATAATTCAGTGTCATACACCACTCTATTCAATGTCATACACCACTCTAATTCAATGTCATACACCACTCTAATTCAATGTCATACACCACTCTAATTCAATGTCATACCGTACACCACTCTAATTCAATGTCATACACCACTCTAATTCAATGTCATACACCACTCTAATTCAATGTCATACACCACTCTAATTCAGTGTCATACACCACTCTAATTCAATGTCATACACCACTCTAATTCAATGTCATACACCACTCTAATTCAATGTCATACACCACTCTAATTCAGTGTCATACACCACTCTAATTCAATGTCATACACCACTCTAATTCAATGTCATACACCACTCTAATTCAATGTCATACACCACTCTAATTCAATGTCATACACCACTCTAATTCAATGTCATACACCACTCTAATTCAGTGTCATACACCACTCTATCATCACTAGAAGTTTTTTTTTATTACCGGTACTAATGATGAGTAGATGTTATAATAAGTCATTAACCCTTTGACGATTATGACTCATTTTGACGGCGTATTCTGGCTATCATTAGACGATTTTATACACCTTAGGAAGAGTCAGTCGGTGGGAATTATAACGGTAAAGACTATCTCAATTATCCCTCTGACTTCCATATACCGGGTACCCTTCCTAATTTTGATAAAATCGTCTAATGATAGCCAGAAAACAGCAATTAAAAAATGCGTAATCGGTTCTTGAAAAGGTTAATGTTTGTCACTCTATACAGAGATGCGCCGGTATACAGGGCAGGTCAGTTGGTGCCTCCAACCTGCCATCCTACTTGTATTCCGACATAACATCTGTTCATCAATCACCTGTCGACTTCCCTTGTACATCTGTTCATCAATCACCTGTCGACTTCCCTTGTATAGCCTAACTGCCACCCAGATGGATACACAACAAATCACATTTATAGGAGTAACTCGACCTCGGGACTCGGGAGTAAGATAGGCAGCGTATGCATTCACCCTCCCCTCACTATCTCTGCTCCTCTATACCTCCCTCCCCCCCCCCTCCTCCTCTCGCCTACCACTCCCCCCCACCAACACCTGCCCTCCCCTACCAACACCTCCCCTCTATACCACCTCCATCCCCTTCCCTCCCTCTCCTCCCACCGACACCTCCCCTACTCCCCTCACCATTTCACCTACCCTCTAACACCCCACCCTCCACCCCCACACAATATGCCAGCTTAGCCCTCAATAATCATTAATGTATAAGGGTAATAATTATAATGTCTTGTGATTACCGTATAGGCCCCTCTGTAATGTGGGGGACATAATATATGACAATTCTATTATATGGGTGTGTGATGTGTAGGCGTCCAGTGCTGCCATAGAAGAAGGTGGCTGGTCTGTTATTAACCCCTTCCGTACCGGCGAAGTCCTCTTAGTTTTATTCTCCCACATCTCCCCTCACTACCAATCCCCCCCCCCACTATCTCACCTACCCTCTACCTCCCCCCCCCTCCCCATCCACCTACACACACACACACACACACACACACACACACACCAGCTTAGCCCACAGTAATCATTACCGTAATGTATAAGGGTAAGATATGTCCTGTGATTACCTCTGTAATGTGTGTGGGGGGGGGGGGGGGAGCATATATGACTGTTCTATTATATCAGGTGGGTGATCTATAGGCGTCCAGTGGTACCGTAGAAGAAGGTGGTTGTTATCGGTTGTTAAGGAGGGTACCGTAGTGCTTGGTGTATGGTCTATAGGCGTCCAGTGGTACCGTAGAAGAAGGTGGTTGTTATCGGTTGTTAAGGAGGGTACCGTAGTGCTTGGTTTATGGTCTATAGGCGTCCAGTGGTACCGTAGAAGAAGGTGGTTGTTATCAGTTGTTAAGGAGGGTACCGTAGTGCTTGGTTTATGGTCTATAGGCGTCCAGTGGTACCGTAGAAGAAGGTGGTTGTTATCAGTTGTTAAGGAGGGTACCGTAGTGCTTGGCTTATGGTCTATAGGCGTCCAGTGGTACCGTAGAAGAAGGTGGTTGTTATCAGTTGTTAAGGAGGGTACCGTAGTGCTTGGCTTATGGTCTATAGGCGTCCAGTGGTACCGTAGAAGAAGGTGGTTGTTATCAGTTGTTAAGGAGGGTACCGTAGTGCTTGGTTTATGGTCTATAGGCGTCCAGTGGTACCGTAGAAGAAGGTGGTTGTTATCAGTTGTTAAGGAGGGTACCGTAGTGCTTGGTTTATGGTCTATAGGCGTCCAGTGGTACCGTAGAAGAAGGTGGTTGTTATCAGTTGTTAAGGAGGGTACCGTAGTGCTTGGTTTATGGTCTATAGGCGCCCAGTGGTACCGTAGAAGAAGGTGGTTGTTATCAGTTGTTAAGGAGGGTACCGTAGTGCTTGGTTTATGGTCTATAGGCGCCCAGTGGTACCGTAGAAGAAGGTGGTTGTTATCAGTTGTTAAGGAGGGTACCGTAGTGCTTGGTTTATGGTCTATACCGGTATATGTATTTATGTATTTGGTTTCCTCGCTAGACCTCCATCAAACTTAGAAAATCACCCCTTAGACGCCCTTTCAAGATAATTTTGTACATTTTTTGTTAGAAAAATGTTCCGGCCGAAGGCCGATTCCTTCTAAAATGAGAGGCTCGCTATCGCTCGCCAGGAAATATCGACACCTAAAGGGCTCTAAAGGTCTTAATATTGACAACTAAATGCAGCTAAAGGATAATCTTCAGGCGTCCAGTGGTCCCATAGAAGAAGGTCGTTGTTATCTGTTGTTAAGGGGAAGTATGCTTTGCTGGACCCCTTTCTTTCTCATGTTTAGCACCATTCGTTTTGAGATTTGATGACGTTCGCAACGATATTTAACATAATTTACAGCTAAAATACGGTCGTAGTAAACATATTATATAAATACATAAAAACCCAATTCAACATAGCATTTATCCATCAGAAACCTACATTATTATTGCATTTCTGTTTAATATCGATGTTCACGGCTCCAACTTCCATATAGCCTGAAACTCGCAAGTGGTCAATTACCCATAAACACTGACGGAAGTAGAGCTCGCGTGACACTGGCCAAAATAGTGGAGTGGCTTATACAAAGAAGGCCAAAGAAGGCATTGTCACGGAAAGGCTACGGGACTGGTAACAAAGACATTCCTTATAAGACGGTATAGGCGTGTGAGAGATAATGGGTTTAAGGGGAGGTTTTTAGTTTGTTACCTAGACCTCCATCAAGCTTAAGATTAGCCTATACCCCCTAGACTCCCTTTCAAGATAAATGTGTACATTTTTCGGTAGAAACATTTGTCGGCCGTAGACCGGTTCCTCTTAAAATACAGGCTCGCTATCGCTCGCCCGGAAAAATCGTCACCTAAATGGCACGAAAGGTCTTAACATTGACAGAAATGGGTCGAAAGTTCTTAAAATCGCCAAGTTAATGGGGCAAGCGTCATCAAATCTCAAAAAGCAATGAGACTAAACATGAGGGAGAAAGCGGTCCAGAAAAGGATCCCTCCAGTGGAAATCTCCCCTTATAAGATGGGGGCCGGGCGGCTAGGAATCCACCTCCACCTTGTATAATTCTCCTACTCGATGAGACAGAAGAGAAACGGGCGAGGGAACGCGAAAGTGGTCCCGGACCCTGAGAATAGGAACTTTAAATATTGTTTCTGTTCGGGCTCTCTCTCTCTCGGTGACTGGTCAACTCAACCAGTAGACCATTTCAACCAGTAGCTCTCAACCAATACGGTTAGGTTAGTACTATATTTTGGCACTGGTTTGGTTGGTCTGGGTTATTTTGGCACTGGTTTGGTTGGTCTGGGTTAATTTGACACTGATTGAGAGCTACTGGTTGAAATGGTCTACTGGTTGAGATGACATGGAACCCTCTCTCTCGTGTGGGCCTGAGTATATACATATACACATAAAACGGTATAGACGTGTGGAAAGAATGGAAGGTGGTCGATGGACAAAAAGCGTGTTTTATGGGTTAAGGGGAGGATTTTAGTTAGTTCCCTAGACCTCCATCAAGCTTAAAATGTCACCCTCTAGGCCCCCTTTCAAGATAAATGTCCCGGCCAAAGGCCGGTTCCCTTAAATTACAGGCTCGCTATCGCTCGCCAGGAAAACATAGACACCTAAATTGCATGAAAGGTCTTAAAATTGACAGAAATCGGGCGAAAGTTCTTAATTATGGAGTGAATGTCTTAAAATATCAAAAGCAATGGGGCTAAACATGAGGGAGAAAGGGGTCCAGAAAAAATCCCTCAAGTGGATATCTCCCCTTAACTGACTGGTGGTATTGGGCGAGTTACACACCTAGTCTTTATTACACATTAACCCCTTCTGTATCGGGGACGTCTCTTTTAGTGGATTTCAGCTACATCTAGACGATTTTATGAAGCTTAGGAATTATGTGGTAGCTAAATGGGTTAATTGAGGTAGCCTGTAGCCTTTTAATGGGTAGACGTCCTTCCTAAGCTGAACACAATTGTCTAATAGTGGCCAGACTATAATGAAAAGTACATCACCGGTACTGAAGGGGTTAAAGGGGCCATAATAGTGACTTGCTATAGCTCGCCCAGGAAAAATTTAGATCGAATTGGAGTGAAGCGTATTATTATCGCCTAACTAATGGGGCGTAGGGATTTAGGTGGGATAGGCGTATATATTGGCTTATTTATGTATTATTTTATTTCATCCCTAGACCTCCATTAAGCTTAACAAACACCCCCAAGATCCTCCTTCAAGATATACTTGTACATTTTTCGATAGCAACATGTGGCCGGGTCCTCGCTATAGCTAGCCAGAAAAAAGAAGAAAAAAAAAATCGACACCTAAATGACACGAAAAGTCTTAATATTGACAAAGAAATGGGTCGAAAGGACTTATAATCGCTAAACTAATGGGCCGAACGTCTTGCAATCTGAAAGGTTTTGACAGCAGGCTAAATCTGTACCGGTACATTATTCGATAGAAAAATGTCACCGGCGAAGCCGGATTTCTCCATACAATGCTGGTTCGCTATCGCTCACCAGCAAGAAATTGACACCTGGATGGGGATAACCGTCTTACAACAGTAGGCTGAATGGGGCAGAATGGATACAAGCCAGAGAAAAAGAGAAACCAATCCTGTGACCCCCCCCCCCTTTACTGGTAACCCCATCCCATGACTCCATTGACGCCCATCTTGTACGCCTAACGAGTTGTTTGAATATTGACTTTCATTGTTCACACGTCCATCGATGAGGTACTGTGTTATCGCTTGCATAAGTCATTGGCAAACGATACTATAGGCTTCAAGCTAAAACGGCCACAAGATGATAATACTACTGCTACTATTACTACTACTACTACTACTACTACTACTACTACTACTACTTATTCAGGCAAGATATTTTCACAGAATAGCCAAGTCTAATAATCTTATAATTAATACTAATTGGCAATACTTGCAGTCTGGACTTTTTATAAACAGTGTTGAAAATCTATTTGATAAGACCTATAATATTGATGTATGGAAGTATGATCTTAACACAATCTACTCTAGAATCCTATGGGTTCAGCGACATGAAGAACGACGGGCTCCCTCCCGTGTCTTATGATCCAAATACAAGGTGATGCTTCCTCGGTCTATCTAGAATGTCATATAATTATTCATAATTAAATGCGGTTGCTAAAGATGATATAATACAATATATATTTGATTATAGGCTATACCGGTACTGTAAATAAACGAGTTGTAGGAATTCATGTGTGTACCTTTTCAGCTATTTTACTTTTCTAAATTATTTTAATGGATATGTAATAATATGTACATGAATGTAAATTTTGTATATATTATGAAATAAAGACAATTGAATTGAATTGAACTACTGCTACTACTATTATTATTGGATTATTATTGGATGTACCGTATCACACTTTTCAAAACTTATGTATTTCAAATGTACTGTATATGTAATGTATATGTAATGTATGTAATCTTATGTATATTACGAAATAAAGTTATTGAATTGACTACTACGGTACTAGTAATAATAATACGGTAATAATAATAATAATAATATTAATAATAATAATAATAATAACAATAACAATAACAATAATACCGGAAATAATAATAATAAAAATAATGATAGGCTAATAATAATAGTAATATTTTTTTTTTTCCAGGTTTGAGCGAAGTATCTCAAGAGGTGGAATCAGCAGCCGCCATGATGAGACCAGGTTAGTAGTGTGTTTTGTTATGTTACCAAGGTTTGATGAGACCAGGTTAGTAGTGTGTTTTGTTATGTTACCAAGGTTATGTTCAATCACTCAGAAACATTCGTGAACCTCCCGTATATCTAATTATCCAAGTACAATATATCTATGTACACGAATGTAAGAGTGTTTGTATAGGCCTACATCAACTACAAAACTATACATACTATTAATTGATAAGTTAGTGCCTTCCAAAAATCAATGCATATAGTCATAATTGCATAAAGGGGTCCACGAATTTGTATAAGTGACTGTACACGGTGAATATGCATCTCCGATTCCCAGAATGTTTTGAAGTACCATACGACTCGATTCCGACTCAGACTCACCCAAAACTAGCCGACTCCGCGACTGAGACTCCGCAACCCTTTATGTTATTATCTACCCCGAATCTCTTTCCCTCAACCCCCACATATCATAATTCTCGAGAACAGTCCTTTGTTAGCCTCAAATGAACTAAACTGAAGTCTTTTTTTGGTTCAGGTCAGGTCAGGGGAATGTATTGAGGGATAAGCCTTTACAACGGCACCTCGTATCTACTGAGTGTTGAGAGGGAAGAAGGGGTGTTGGAGAGAGAGGAAGTTGTTAGAGTGGCTTTGTTATGTGCGATATTTGTCTGTATATGGTGCTGGTATTGAGGGATATGCCTTTATAACGGCACCTCGTATCTACTGTCCGAAGAGTGTTGAGAGGGAAGAAGGGGTGTTGGAGAGAGAAGAAGCTGTTGGAGTGGCTTTGTTATGTGTGTTATTTGTCTGTATATGGTGCTGGTGATGGTATTGAGGGATATGCCTTCTACAACGGCACCTCGTAGCTACTGTCCGAAGAGTGTTGAGAGGGAAGAAGGGGTGTTGGAGATTGAGGAAGCTGTTGGAGTGGCTTTGTTATGTGCGATATTTGTCTGTATATGGTGCTGGTGATGGTATTGAGGGATATGCCTTCTACAACGGCACCTCGTATCTACTGTCCGAAGAGTGTTGAGAGGGAAGAAGGGGTGTTGGAGAGAGAGGAAGCTGGGTACCTGCGTACTCGTCACCAAAACACAACGCATTCAGCACTCAACAATATGAAAATATGTTATGATAAACCTTGAATTCACAAGCTTCCAGACCAATAAACACTCATGTGAACCGGCCTTTAACCCATACTGTACCAGGGACGTAATTTTGTATCATATTCTGGCAATTGTATTCAGCTTAGGAAGGAACTCTAGTAATAATAAGGCTTCATCTATCTCAACCAACCCTTTTAATTACCAAAGATCCTTCGTAAGCTGTATAATATCGTCTGAATATAGCTAGAATATAATATCGTCTAAATATAGCTAGAATATAATATAACACACGTCGCTGGTACTCAAAGGGTTAAGCACACACAGCATGTACCGGTATCTTGCACTGTATTACAAAAACATATCGCATTCAACAATACTCCAGTACCATCCATCGTGTGTATTATCTCTAAAACACATTGCATTCATCCATCACCGGTATCACACGAGGGCGTTTTCCCTCAACATTTTATCCTCAACACTGGTCTGGCAGCTTATGAGGTCAACATTTATAATATGTATGTTACCGCACCTAAATTTATCTACCATCAGTCTAGTTTCCGATACCAGTGCAATATATTCCAAAAATGTTGCCAGAAAAATGTTGATCGTCGAATGTTGACTATGAAAACTCCCGTGTGATACCGGCTTAACACATCAGCCTTCACCCCGTATAATTATGTCGACCAGGTAACCGATTTTTCTTGTATTCTATTTAAAGGGAGATTTCCACTTGAGGGATTTTTTCCTTGACCCCTTTCTCCCTCATGTTTAGCCCCATTGATTTTGAGATTTTAAGACGTTCGCCCCATTAGTTTGGCGATATTAAGAACTTTCGCCTCATTTCTGTCGTTTTAAGACCTTTCGTGCCATTTAGCTGTCGATATCTTCCTGGCAAGTGATAGCGAGCCTGTAATTTAAGAGCAACCGGCCGAATTTTTCTACAGAAAAATTTACAAATTTATTTTGAAATGGGGTCAAATGGATGTAATTTTTGTTTAAGCTTGACGGAGGTATAGGGAGGAAACTAAACAAATAATAAAAAATGCTATTTAAATTAGCAAATAAATACGGCCATTCCCCCTTAAGTCTGTTGAGTGTCACTGTAATGTTTCCGTAAGTGCACAAGGCATATATCAACTTAAGGGGAGGTGTTTAGTATGTTCTCTAGACCTCCATCAAACTTAAAATTACACCCCCTAGACCCCCTTACAAGATAAATTTGTACATTATTCGGTAGAATCTGTCCCGGCCGAAGGCCGCTTACAGGCTCGCTATCGCTCGCCAGGAAAAAATCGGCACCTAAATGGCACGAAAGGTCTTCAAATTGACAGAAATGGGGTGAAGGTTCTTATAATCGCCAAACTAATGGGGCGAACGTCTTAAAATATCAAAAGCAATGGGGCTATACATGAGGGAGAAAGGGGTTAAACAAAATCCCTGAAGTGGATATCTCCCCTTAATAATCACCACTCGTATAATCACTCATGCTACTATGCTTCAAATTAATCATCACTAGGTTCACATTGATCACCACTCGTATGCTCCAAATCAATGTATGTATGTATGTATGTATGTATGTATGTATGTATGTATGTATGTATGTATGTATGTATGTACTCCAGCACTTATCCCAGTCGCCACAAATATTCCAAATCACTCACCACTCATACCCTCCAAATCAATCACCATTTATACACTCCTAATCAATCACCACAAATATTCCAAATAAATCACCATTTATAAACGCCAAATCAATCGCCACTCACCCAAATCAATCACCATTTATACACTCCTAATCAATCACCATTTATACACTCCTATTCAATCACCACAAATAAATAATATCAATCACCACACATATTTTAAATCACTTCACACAAATACTTCAAATCAACCCCCATCCCTCTACTCACCCCCATCCCTAGCGAAGACGAAAGTTACGGAGCGCCATTTCAACGCCGTGATGACGTCGTGCACCAGCTGAGAAACGCACGAGCACTCTGTTTCACCAGCCTTATTAGTAGACAGAGACCAAGCCGGGAGCACCACGAGGACGATCACCAGGCCGCTACGGACGAGGACAGGCACCATTTTGTCCTCGTGAGAGCTTGCGATATCGGCGGACAGCAGGGATTTTTTTTTTTTTTTTCGGCGACTTTCTTTCCGAACTTTCGTACCAATTTTCTGATACCCGGTACTTGGTTTTGTCTACCGTTTTTGTTCGTTCTCAGCTTTCTCTAGATTGCTGTAACGAAAGTATTACCTCTTTGAATTGAAATTGAATTGAATTGAATTTGTTTGCGTCACTGATATTCTGATTAGCCTACTTAGTCACTTGGTTTTCGTCTGTTGAGGTTTGTTTTCTTCAACTTTCTCCCGAATTTTGTCACAGATTATCCGACACCTCTTTTTGTCACCGAGTTATGTTATGGATATTTTCTATTTGTATGCATTTCGAGTATCAATGTTCTGTATTGAGCTTTGACTTAAGGGGAGGTTTCTAGTTTGTTTCCTACTCCTTCAACAATCTTAAAATTTCACCCCCTTGACCCCCTTTCAAGATAAATTTGTACATTTTTCGGTAGAAAAATGTCCCGGCCAAAGGCCGGTTCCTCTTAAATTACAGGCTCGCTATCGCTCGCCAGGAAAAAATTGACACCTAAATGGGACGAAAGGTCGTAAAATGGGGCAAAAGTTCTTAAAATCGCCAAACTAATGGGGCGAACATCTTAAAATCTCAAAAGCAATGCGGCTAAACATGAGGGAGAAAGGGGTCCAGAAAAAAATCCCTCAAGTGGAAATCTCCCCTTAATGTACGGTATATTGGTGTAGTATAATATTGGTGTAGTATAATATTGGTGTAGTATAATATTGGTGTAGTATAATATTGGTGTAGTATAATATTGGTGTAGTATATAGTGTAGTATAATATTGGTGTAGTATATGGTGTAGTATAATATTGGTGTAGTATAATATTGGTGTAGTATAATATTGGTGTAGTATAATATTGGTGTAGTATAGTATTGGTGTAGTATAATATTGGTGTAGTATATGGTGTAGTATAATATTGGTGTAGTATAATATTGGTGTAGTATAGTATTGGTGTAGTATAGTATTGGTGTAGTATAATATTGGTGTATAATATTGGTGTAGTATAATATTGTATTAATTATAATATTGTATTAATTATAATATTGTATTAATTTGTTTACATTGGATTAAACCGGGATTACTGAATTAGATTACTACGTGCATATTTTTAACGCATGATAATTATGAGTTATGTTGTGTTTAATTGTAAACATATTGCATATAGTTCCAGTTAAAATGTTGAACTGTAATGTATTTGAGAAAGGCTTATTTATTATATCTACTTTGATTTATAATGTTTAAATTGATCAAATTTCGGATGAAAGAAATTGATTAATGCTGTCGAGGTAATTGTACTCTAGAACCTTGAAGCCAACAAGTTTTGGTCATTGCAGTTTATGATGTAGTGTAGGGGATATAGGTTGTAATGAGAGATGTTCTTAGGTAGCTATTAGATAGATGAAGTGTAGAGGATATATAGGTTGTAGTGAGAGATGAAGTGTAGTGGGTATAGGTTGTAGTGAGAGATGAAGTGTAGTGGGTATAGGTTGTAGTGAGAGATGAAGTGTAGTGGGTATAGGTTGTAGTGAGAGATGAAGTGTAGTGGGTATAGGTTGTAGTGAGAGATGAAGTGTAGTGGGTATAGGTTGTAGTGAAGTGGGTATAGGTTGTAGTGAGAGATGAAGTGTAGTGGGTATAGGTTGTAGTGAGAGATGAAGTGTAGTGGGTATAGGTTGTAGTGAGAGATGAAGTGTAGTGGGTATAGGTTGTAGTGAGAGATGAAATGTAGTGGGTATAGGTTGTAGTGGGTATAGGTTGTAGTGAGAGATGAAGTGTAGTGGGTATAGGTTGTAGTGAGAGATGAAGTGTAGTGGGTATAGGTTGTAGTGAGAGATGAAGTGTATTGGGTATAGGTTGTAGTGAGAGATGAAGTGTAGTGGGTATAGGTTGTAGTGAGAGATGAAGTGTAGTGGGTATAGGTTGTAGTGAGAGATGAAGTGTAGTGGGTATAGGTTGTAGTGAGAGATGAAGTGTAGTGGGTATAGGTTGTAGTGAGAGATGAAGTGTAGTGGGTATAGGTTGTAGTGAGAGATGAAGTGTAGTGGGTATAGGTTGTAGTGAAGTGGGTATAGGTTGTAGTGAGAGATGAAGTGTAGTGGGTATAGGTTGTAGTGAGAGATGAAGTGTAGTGGGTATAGGTTGTAGTGAGAGATGAAGTGTAGTGGGTATAGGTTGTAGTGAGAGATGAAGTGTAGTGGGTATAGGTTGTAGTGTAGGGGATGTATGTGTAAAGAACAGATAGGGATGTAGGGATCTGCCGTGTATGGGCCAATACGGTAGGCCTTCTGCAGATTTCCATTTTTCTTATGTTCTTAAAACAAGATGAGTTATACAACAGATTGATGATTGCATTTTGAATACAATTGGAGCTTACTGATAATTAGTACATAATTTTAATTAATTATAAAACTAAATTGAATAATCAGTGTTGATTATATTAATACATTGACTTTGATTGATTTTGAACTTTAATTTCGAATATAAAATGAGTCGATGCCGTTAAGGTATGATATTCTCAGCCATTCTTGAGTTACAGAGGATAGAAGTAAAAGTTTCTGGCCTACTCATGATGAATAGAGTATAGCTGATAACAAATTCCGTTGTGTATACGGTTACAGGCCTGGCAGTCCTTTTAGGGGAGTTTTTGTGTGTTTTTTTTTTTATCTGGACCCCCTTCTCATATTTAACCCCATTAGTTTTGAGATTATAAGACGTTCACCCCATTAGTTTGGCAGTGTTAAGACTTCTCGCCCCATTTCTTTGTAAATATTAAGATGTTTCATGCGATTTCGATTTCCATTTTTTTTTTTTAATGGCAAGTGAAAGCGAGCCTGCAATTTAGGAGAAATTAACCTTTGCCCTGGGCATATTTCTGCCGAAAAATATACAAATTTATCTGGAAAGGGAGTCTTGGTATTTTTTAAAAGATTGATAACGGTCTAGAAAGCAAACTAAAAAGCTCTCCCTTTAGCCAACCTAGTACCGTAATTTTAACGCCCATTAAGGGGAGGTATTTAGTTTGTTCCCTAGACCTCCATCAAGCTTAAAATTACACCCCCTTGAGTCCCTTTCAAGATAAATTTGTACATTTTTCGGCAGAAAAATTTCCCGGCCGAAGGCCGGTTCCTCTTAAATTACAGGCTCGCTATCGCTCGCCAGGATAAAATCGACACCTGACTTAATATTGGGTGAAAGTTCTTAAAATCGCTAAACTAATGGGGCAAACGTTTTATAATATCAAAAGCAATGGGGCTAAACATGAGGGAGAAAGGGGTCAAGAAAAAAATCCCTCAGGTGGAGATCTCCCCTTAATCTATCTACTGTCATTATTTATAGTACCGGTACTAGCCGCACACCACTGAAGACAAATAATGCTACAAAGATACATAAAAGGCCTCGAAGTCGGACGGACCCTAAATTAACTGTCTTCGTGGTGCGATGCATAAGGTGTTGATTTTCGGTGTGAGCATCCTGGATTCGAATCCACGGACTGCCACATGTGTTTGTAAATTTCATTAATCGATTTTAGGAGTATAGTTGGTTGTTGGAAGGAACATAATAATTAAGTGGTCAATCCTGCAAGACCTTATATAAACTGGCACAGGATTACCTTCTCACAGGGGAAAGGTCTGCTTACGGGCATTCTGTGGATGGCCACCCT
The DNA here is from genome assembly GCA_032716605.1 of Paralithodes platypus. Lineage (NCBI taxonomy): Eukaryota > Metazoa > Arthropoda > Malacostraca > Decapoda > Lithodidae > Paralithodes > Paralithodes platypus. The sequence continues at coordinate 37,835,190 of CM064501.1, read as the reverse complement.
CATGAAGGGGAGTAAGGCGCCCGGCAATAGATAGAGACTTTACCGTATAATCGTATTTTTGTGGTACAGTCGCGCTAATAAGTGATGTCTCGGCACCAAGTATGTTTTGATCAATAATTGGTATCAGCAATATCTAAGCTTCATTTCTTCATATCGAGTGAAATATGCAAACATGTTCCTACACTTACCCACCCTATTCAACATCTGACAGACATTAATACAGCCCAGAGCGAGCCAAACGTAAAGACAGCTGGGAAAGGACTTATTAGCGCGACTGTACATACAGGTGAAGAACTATACTATTTTGTACAGTTTCGATCGTGGTAATTATAGGATTTCTAACTAATACTTTGTGGTAAAAGCAAACAAGAATAACAAATAAATAAAAACAAACTTGAAAACAAAAATCTTAGAAGTTCTGTGATCTTGGTGCTTGGGTGTCAAACCGGGGCAATGTTATTCTCGGACTATACTCTGTTCCAAATAAGTATTCCATAAATCGTGAACTCTAGCCTTTGTAACTCAAATAGGGCTAGAGCAAATGGGCTGTAAATCTGCACACCTATTCCCTGACTGACCCTTCCCAAATGGTGGAAATATTAGCTCGATTACTCAAGTAATGTTTGAGTTATAGAGGTTAATGTTTAATAGTTGTTCACGCCTACTTATATGGAATAGAATAGGGTATAGTAGCCTGTATACACATAGGGTATAGTAGCCTGTATACACATAGGGTATAGTAGCCTGTATACACATAGGGTATAGTAGCCTGTATACACATAGGGTATAGTAGCCTGTATACACATAGGGTATAGTAGCCTGTATACACATAGGGTATAGTAGCCTGTATACACATAGGGTATAGTAGCCTGTATACACATAGGGTATAGTAGCCTGTATACACATAGGGTATAGTAGCCTGTATACACATAGGGTATAGTAGCCTGTATACACATAGGGTATAGTAGCCTGTATACACATAGGGTATAGTAGCCTGTATACACATAGGGTATAGTAGCCTGTATACACATAGGGTATAGTAGCCTGTATACACATAGGGTATAGTAGCCTGTATACACATAGGGTATAGTAGCCTGTATACACATAGGGTATAGTAGCCTGTATACACATTGTGTATAGTAGCCTGTATACACATAGGGTATAGTAGCCTGTATACACATAGGGTATAGTAGCCTGTATACACATAGGGTATAGTAGCCTGTATACACATAGGGTATAGTAGCCTGTATACACATAGGGTATAGTAGCCTGTATACACATAGGGTATAGTAGCCTGTATACACATAGGGTATAGTAGCCTGTATACACATAGGGTATAGTAGCCTGTATACACATAGGGTATAGTAGCCTGTATACACATAGGGTATAGTAGCCTGTATACACATCTGACTCTTTGAACCTTCAACACCACTCGGAATGGGTGAGCATTCCTCTCGGCAACTGTACAAATGACGATGGTGGAGTGGTAGTGTAAGGACGAGAGACGGGTGTGTTTGTGTGTGTGTGTGTGATGACAGTAGCGAGCCTCAACTGACAGCCTTCCTCACCTGTCTACCACCACCACCACCACTTGCATCACCTGTTGCTGTCATGCGCACACGCACACACACACACACACACACACACACACACACACACACACACACACACATAATGCGTCAAAGTCCTCGACATGGGTGACTATTATCATGCTAAGTGGACATCCATAGCGGTGGGTAATGGCCGTACCATTATGATTCTGGGTCACACCAAGGTCTATAGATACGATAAGGGGGTAGTACTTGGTTTTTGGGCTATATATTTATATATTTCTTTATTTTTTAGTTTCCTCGCTAGACCTCCATCAAGCTTAGAAAAACACCCCCTAGACCCCCTTTCAAGATAAATGTGTACATTTTTTGGTAGAAAAATGTCCCGGCCGCAGGCCGATTCCTTCTAAAATTAGAGGCTCGCTATCGCTCGCCAGGAAAAAATCGACATCGACACGAAAAGTCTTAATATTGAATACAAAATGAGGCGAAATGTCTCAAAATCGCCGAACTAACTGAACGAACGTCTTTAAACTTCAAAACTCATATGCTAAACATGAGGGAGAAGGGGGTCCATAGAAAGAGAGTACTACCCCCTAACCTTGGGTCACACTATACCTGGTTCGCTCAAAGGGGATCGAACGAAAACCAAACTAATTATTTTTCGCTCAAAGGGGGTCGAACGAAAACCAAACTCATTATTTTTCGCTCTAAGGGGATCGAACGAAAACCAAACCCATTATTTTTCGCTCAAAGGGGGTCGAACGAAAACCAAACTCATTATTTTTCGCTCAAAAGGGGTCGAACGAAAACCACTCATTATTTTTCGCTCAAAAGGGGTCGAACGAAAACCAAACTCATTATTTTTCGCTCAAAGGGGTCGAACGAAAACCAAACTCATTATTTTTCGCTCTAAGGGGGTCGAACGAAAACCAAACCCATTATTTCTTGTCTTTATTATTGTGTATGTAAAGATATGTTGGTGGTGTAATGGTTTAGATGCTTATGTTCTGGGTGTGGTGTCCCGAGTTCGAATCCCGGCAGGACCATATGCTTTCATTAGTTTATTGAAGTGCATTGGGGTTTCTTATTGATGATTAATGTTAAGAACGGGGTGTTACTTATAAGTATGATTTATAGTTCATATTATGGCTTTGGAAGTGATTAAATGGCCAAAGTAATTTTATTTAATGTATTTTTGTTATTACCGGTATTCATTTTCATATTTATTCAAGTCTTCATACAAAACTGGTCCGGTTTGACACACTGCTCGCTTATAAATAATGGTCATAGTGTCGGTGTGTGTGTGTGTGGGGGGGGGGGGGGTAGTGTCATAAATATGGTGTCACACAAACCCTTTTTCTTGTGTCAATTATGCTTAGCAGTTCTGATGTCTCACTTCATAGAAAGTAGTCAGTCGTAAACAAAGCGTGGTCCCGTTATGTTTTTCCTTTATGGAATTATAGCTATCTGGGTTGATTTTTGGATGGAACTGTCTTTTCCATAAGTAGTATCAGTATTGCTATGTTTAGACTCGTTTTAAACTCTTGAGGATTATGACGCATTTTGACCGTTATTCTGGCTATCATTAAACGATGTTTACAACTTAGGAAGGATATGTGGACACCAAAAGGGTAAATATTATTGCAATTAATTCTCTGATTCCATAATAATGCCCTCTCTAATCTGAATGAAATCGTCTTATTATAGCCAGAATAAACTGTCTAAACGCGTCATAATCCTCAAAGGGTTAATGTCATACCCTAATAGATATAATAGCCTTTTGTTTAACATTATATGACGTCCCCTCAACACACTCACTTACGCGCGCGCGCGCGAACACACACACACACACACACAGTAAATCACACACACACACTAAAACACACAATCGAACACACCTAAACATACAATCAAAGATAGGTAAACGTACACTCATGTACACATACACACTCACAATCATACACACACAACCAAGCACAAACACACAATCATACACACAAACATACACACACAATCAAACACACACACACACAATCAATCAAACACGCACACATAGGCCTACACACACACAATCACACACACCTATTACACGCAGGGTAATCCTATACAAATGCTCATGTTATGTTTGTCGATGCATTCTCTCTTACAAGGGATTTTATGCGTTTCAGCTTCTCGTAGACAAAGAGAAGCGACTTGCTATATCCTCCCCGAAAAATGTACAAATTTATCTCGAAGTGATATTTTCGGGGTGTATTTTTAAAAAGCTGATAGAGGTATAGGAAGCAAATCAGCCCCCCCCCCCCACCCCCCCTCTAAATGTGTATCGCCTTAAAAGTGTCTATTAGGTGTACCTGTATCGGTCAGTGTATAGCCCGTTAGTGCTGTCTAGACCAGTGAGAGAGTGGACAACATACACCAGATATAGCCTAGGTTAGCAAACAGCTGTACGGGTAGAGGTGGTAGTGGTGATGGTGGTGGTGGTGGTAGTGGTGGTGGTGGTAGTGGTAGTGGTGGTGGGCATTGGGCCCCCTAGGGGGTATGTGGGGACCATTGTTACGGTCATTATCGTATATTTGGAAGGTTGTTTATGTTGGGGTATCTGTTTCTGGGGTGCTCTCCTTACCCATAGCTCTCACGTTCTCTTGTTCTTGATCTTTCCCTCGCTATTGCCCCCCCGCCTCTCTCTCTCTCTCTCTCTCTCTCTCTCTCTCTCTCTCTCTCTCTCTCTCTCTCTCTCTCTCTCTCCTCCTCTCTCTCTCTCTCTCTCTCTCTCTCTCTCTCGCTCTCTCTCTCTATCCCTGGCTCTCTCTCTCTCTCTCTCTCTCTATCTCCTCTCTCTCTCTCCTCTCCTCTCTCTCTATCTCTCTCCTCTCTCTCTCTCCTCTCTCTCTCTGCATCTCTCTCTCTCTCTCTCTCTCTCTCTCTCTCTCTCTCTCTCTCTCTATCTCTCTCTCTCTCTCTCTCTCTCTCTCTCTCTCTCTCTCTCTATCTCTCTCTCTCTCTCTCTCTCTCAAGTAAAAGTTAAAGCTTGATTAAGTTATGTAGTTATTGTTTATTTGCTGCCCTGTTCTTCGAGGAAAAATTAAAACGAATATTTTTCATCCTTTTATTAAATGCATTGATCAGTTGGTGTGAATTCTGCAGCTACAAGAACAAACGATAGTCTATCATGTTAACCCTTTGAGGATTATGACGCAATTTAGCCGTTTCTTCTGGCTATCACTAGACGGTTATTAAGTTTAGAAAGGATCTCTAGGAATCAAAGGGGTAAAACTATCTCAAATAACTCTAGCTCCCACAAGTTCTTCCTAGGCTGAATAAAATCTTCTAATAAAAGCCAGAATACACTATCAAAACGCGTCATAATCCTTAAGTGGTTAAGGGAGCCCACTTCGTTTTATTTTCTCTCTCTCTCTCTCTTTGGGTTGTATCCATTTGGCCCCATTCATAGTACTGTTTTAAGACGTTTATCCCCATCCAGGTGTCGGTACCGCTCGCCAGCATATTATTTTAAATGGCTTTGACTGTAGGCTAAATTTGTACATTTTTCGATAGAAAAATGTCTCCGGCGAAGTCGGATTTCTCCATATAATGCTGGCTCGCTATCGTTCGCCAGGAAGAAATCGACACCTGGATGAGGATAAACTTCTTAAAACAGTAGGCTGAATGGGGCCGAACGGATACAAGCCAAAGAAAGAGAGAACGAGAAAAGGAGAGAGAAAAAGTAGGTGACCCCCCTTAAGATTATTAATCCTAGGTGAGAATACTTCACTTGTAGTCACGCAAGTTGAACATAAGGTTGACGATTGTGATGGAAGAGTTGATGAAGAATGGACTGGAGAATAACGAAGTATAGTCCGTTCATTCTAGATGGACTGGAGAATAACGAAGTATAGTCCGTTCATTCTAGATGGACTGGAGAATAACGAAGTATAGTCCGTTCATTCTAGATGGACTGGAGAATAACGAAGTATAGTCCGTTCATTCTAGATGGACTGGAGAATAACGAAGTATAGTCCGTTCATTCTAGATGGACTGGAGAATAACGAAGTATAGTCCGTTCATTCTAGATGGGACAGAAATAGTTAACTCTAACCTCTGTAACTCAGAAAGGGATAGAGCAAATAAGCTATTAATTTATACTATCTATCTATCTATATGCTCAGGCCCAATCCCCATTTTGGGGGTAGCCGACTCAAGACAGAGCAAGAACAGGGAAAACACAAAAACAACATAAACAAAAAATAAACACAGATAAAAAACATAAACTTTCACACATCTAGGTCACCCAGGAGAAGACCCAGAGACCAGGGTTACCAAGGTCGCTCCAGCACTCCCCCGGCCCCTGACCACCCATACACATACAGTATATTCCCTAGCCAAGTCTTCCTATTTAGTAGAAATATTAGTTTACTCTAAAAGGGCTAGAACAAATGAGCTGTCAATTTTTACACATATTCCCTAGGCAAGGCTTTCTATTTAGTAGACATATTAGCTCGATTACTCTAGTCCTTTTTTAGTTATGAGAGGTTCGAGGTTACGATTTCTTCCCAACCTAGAATGAACGGACTATAAAAGGATAGTGAGGTTCCCAGGTCAGAATCTAACCGCTCATCATATCCATGAACTCTGAAAGGGAGAGAAAGGCGTAAATTATTGTCATGTCAAGCGTTGCGTCAAATTCATATGCCACCTGCTTGTATACATTATTGTCATGTCAAGCGTTGCGTCAAATTCATATGCCACCTGCTTGTATACATTATTGTCATGTCAAGCGTTGCGTCAAATTCATATGCCACCTGCTTGTATACATTTATTAACCCTTTCCTTACCGGCGACGTCTTTTTCATTTTATTCTAGCTATGATTAAACTATTTTGTGCGGTTTTAGAAGGATCTGTGGTTGTAAAAAGGGTTAAGTGAGATAGTTCTAAACCAGTTAATTGTTGGAGGCTCTTTTTAAACTGAATACAATTGTATGATAGTAGCCAGAGTAAAGTTAAAAGGACGTCACCGGTACATAAAGAGTTAATGTCATGTCAAACGTTGCGTCAAATTATTATGCCACCTGCTTGTATGCATGTATTAACCCCTAGATGATTATGCTGCATTTTACAGTTTATTCAGGCTTTTAGGAGACGAGTTTATACAGCTTAGGAAGGTTCTGTGGAAGGCAGGGAGGAAAGGTGGGGTGGAAGGTAGGAGGTGGAGTAAGAGAGGGGAGTTGGGGAGGTGGGTGCGATGTTGCCTACTTATAATTTTACTGGGATGGTGAGGAACGGTACATGTGTGGCAAACTGTACCATGTATAACTCGCACAACTTGATTTGACTGTACTTTTTATACTTGATTTGGTTTGTCTGACTTCTTTACGTGGAGTCGGCTCTGCTCAGCCGAGCTATTTTCGACCAAACCCATCGCGAACCAACCCAGTCCGACCTGACCCGAACTTATTTGACCTGATCCGACCCGACTTGAGTTAGCATTCTTTTCATGATACCCGGTAGTTTAGTTTACCGACCACCTCTCTTCTACTTTGCCACATACCATCAAAATCGAGGGTGCCGGAACCATCTTCGTCCACCTCCTCTATGATGCTGTCCAGGTCTTCCTCATTCAGCCTGTTGTCCAATTCCCGCAGGATCTCCTTCAGGGTTTCCGTGGTGATGTATCCGTTGCCTGTGGAGATAGAGGTTTTGAGTTAGAGGTAGATATAATTATACAGTAGGTAGATTAATTGAAAGGAGGTGCCGGTTTTATTATATATATATATATACTGTATATATATATATATATATATATATATATATATATATATATATATATATATATATATATATACACGGTATATATTATTATTTATAGGCCTATAATTTTTTTTTTTTTTTTTTTCAACGATACCATTCAGCCTACCCATTATGATTTATCTATGGGAATGAGACAAACGCTTCACAATAGACACCACTGATATATCTGACAAAATAGCGTCATGGTATTCTTTGAGTTACAATTTCGAAGATCAGCCCCCCCCGCCCCCACCCCCTCACACACACACACACACGCCATATTCCTAAAATTAATATAACCGTACAGTGACAGCCAGACCAAAACCAAATAGCGTCATGGTATTCTTTGAGTTACAATTTCGAAGATCAGCCCCCCCCCCCACACACACACACACACACACGCGATATTCCTAAAATGAATATAACCGTACAGTGACTTCCAGACCAAAACCAAATAGCGTCATGGTATTCTTTGAGTTACAGTTGGAGATAGTAAGCCGAGCTACTGTGGCCTATTGTACCCACCGCTTGAGGGACACGAAGGTTGCTTCACAGTTGCCTCAGACACCCGAAATAGCAAAACATAATACAGTAAAGCTAGTGTCTCACAAACGCTTTTTACTTACTTTTTGTCGTGGACACTCGTCTGGCATCTTATGAGGTAATCCTGTCAAATTAATGTGTCACCTAAATTAAGGGGAGATTGGTAGTTTTTCTGGTCCCCTTTCTTCCTCATGTTTACCTCCATTAGTTTTTAGATTATAAGACGTTCGGTCCATTAGTTTAGCGATCTTAAGACCTTTCGCCCCATTTTTTTATCATTATTAAGACTGTTCGTGTTATTTAGGTGTCGATTTTTTCCTGGTGAGCGATAGCAAGCCTGTTATTTAAGGGGAATCGGCCTTTGGCTGGGACATTTTTCAATCGAAAAATATACAAGTTTATCTTGAAGGAGAGAGTCTTGGGTGGTGGTTTCTTTTAAGCTTGATGGAGGTGTAGGGAGTAAACTAATGTTTTCATAAAATTATGAATGAATGAGCAAATAAATAGGCCCATCCCCCCTTAATAAATAGGCCCATCCCCCCTTAATGAATAGGCCCATCTCCCCTTAATAAATAGGCCCATCCCCCCTTAATAAATAGGCCCATCCCCCCTTAATAAATAGGCCCATCCCCCCTTAATAAATAGGCCCATCCCCCCTTAATGAATAGGCCCATCTCCCCTTAATAAATAGGCCCATCCCCCCTTAATAAATAGGCCCATCCCCCCTTAATAAATAGGCCCATCCCCCCTTAATAAATAGGCCCGTCCCCCCTTAATAAATAGGCCCATACCCCCTTAATAAATAGGCCCATCCCCCCTTAATGAATAGGCCCATCTCCCCTTAATAAATAGGCCCATCCCCCCTTAATAAATAGGCTCATCCCCCCTTAATAAATAGGCCCATACCCCCTTAATAAGTAGGCCCATCCTCCCTTAATAAATAGGCCCATACCCCCTTAATAAATAGGCCCATCCCCCCTTAATAAATAGGCCCATACCCCCTTAATAAATAGGCCCATCCCCCCTTCAAGCGTTCTTACTGTGATTATAGTCCACTCATTATGCTTGCCCCTCATCTCTATACTTCAAAAAGGGCTTGAGCAATTGATCCGCAAAAGTCTACATATTTTTCCTGTCTGGCCCTTCCTAAATGGTAGCAATATTTGCTCGATTACTCTAGTCGATTATGAGTTATGGAGGTTATTGGTCAAGACTGTTGGCCTACCAATAATGAATAGACTATAGACATTTTGTATAGCATAGGTTAGACATCGTGTGATACTATATAGTATCTTCATATGCCTGAAATGTGCGCACTGTCTGAAGTACTGACCTCCCTTGTCGTAGATCCTGAAGGCCTCCCTCAGCTCTGTCTTCAGCGCCTCCTCGTCCTCCTCAATCAGGAACTTGGCCGCCAACTCCACAAACTCCTCAAACTCCAGCTCTCCAGAACCTAAGAGCGAGAGAGAGAGTGAGGAAGAGAGAAATATAGGTAGATAGATAGAGAGTTAAAACATCGTATAGTATTAGTAAGAATGCATGACATGATTGAGGGAGGATATGGCATGGTGAGGGAAAGAGAGTTTGATAACAAAAATCGTCTAGAGTTAGGCATCAGATTAGGGAGAGACCGGGAGTACCTGAGATAGTTGTTATGCAATTTTCTAGAATTACAAAGAAACCTAGTATGTCGTAATCAGTGTATACAGTTCAATAGTGTGTATTGCTTGATGTTTTTTTTAAACTTGGGTTGCTTTTAAGTATATCTTCCTAAACTTACCGTCCTCGTCAGTCTCGGCAATAACCTCTTGCAGGTTCTTCTCTGAAATCTTGACGCCCATCATCCTGAGGATAACGCCCACAGTCTCGGGCGTGATGTAGCCCTTCTGGTCGGTGTCGAAGGAGTCAAAGGCCTTCTTGAGAGCTGAAGAGTATACACATTGTTACCAGTAATACCGAATACAAACCCTTGATTTATATAAAGTTTTGTCATTATAATCTATACTGAACAGCATATCTCAGTACAAATATTAATACCGTACACCTACAATTATATTAGACTGTAAATATTGAAGCTTCAAAAGACTACAGGGTGTATATTGAAACAAAGGTATCATGATTGCAGCAGTGGATGAAACAGGAAGACATAAGAGAACATGACACAAAGCACTGGACAAGGTAGCCAAAATGATGTGTGTTGGCTATTTATAAACAGTAAGACAGGAACAAATTACTTGTAGACAAAACACAGGACAAGGGTTTCCAAATTAGGTGTGTGTTTATATATAAGAAAACATAACATCACATGACACAACACAGGACAATACATTCAAAAGTATGTGTGTTTTATTTAAACAGGAAGAACACATACGAACACATGGCACACTACGCAGGATAGAGTATTCAAAATGGTGTGTGTATTTATGAACAGGAAGGCATAAGAGCACATGACTTGTAGACAAAACACAGGGTAAGCTTTTCAAACTGATGTGTATAAATATAAAAAGGAAGGCATAGGAGCACATGACTTGTAGACAAAAAACAGGACTAGGTTTTTATAATGATGTGTATTTTTATAAACAGGTAGACATAAGAGCATATTACCGGTACTTGTAGACAAAACGCAGGACGAGGTATTAAAAATTATGTGTGTTTTATAATCAGAAACTCATAAGCACACAACTTAAAACACATAACAAGGTACCGTGTTCAAAATGATGTGTGCATTTATAAACAGGAAGGCATAATAAGAGAACGTAACTCACCTCCCAGCTGTTCCTGATCCAGCGAGTCCTGTAACAATATTAGTAGCAGTGTCAAACAAGGGAATTATGCTGTTAACTCTATTTGGTAAAGCGGCTTCGTGTTACAGCAACAGATTTGTAGTAAATATATTACAGCACTCATAACTGACCACTTCCGAGTTTAGAGCTGTGCAAAAATTTAATTTGCAAATATCGATTGGGTTTGGGACGGATGGGCATTAAGTTTTGATTAAATATTATGTGATTATATGCTTATTCCTCTGGAAGAATTCGTGCATTTTAACACAATAATAATAATTATAATTAATATTATTTTTATCTTATTATTTTACTCATAAATATTGTAAACGATTTGTAGCTTGCATTTCTTCTACATACCGGCATGTATGTCTACCTCTTCATCGTCCTTATAGTTCTAAATTCGCAATTGGTCAGTTGGCCTACATGATGATTTTACATATACACGAAATTGCCACAAACAATAAGCATAAACAAGTACATCAATAACTTTTTTTAGCTTTTCATACATTGTTAATATATTACATGGCTGTTTAAATGATAACATGGTTTAAGGGGAGATTTCTACTTGAGGGATTTTTTACTGAACTCCTTTCTCCCTCAGGTTTAGCCCCATTGATTTTGAGATTTTAAGACGTTCGCCCCATTAGTTTGGCGATTTTAGGAACTTTCGCCCCATTTCTGTCAATTTTAAGATCTTTCGTGTCATTTAGGGGTCAATTTTTTCCTGGCGAGCGATAGCGAGCCTGTAATTTAAGAGGAACCGGCCTTCGGCCGGGAAATTTTGCTACCGAAATATGTACAAATTTAGCTTGAAAGAGGGTCTAGGGGGTGTAATTTTAAGCTTGATAGAAGTCTAGGGAACAAACTAGAAACCTCCCCTGAAGAAAAGGCTATACATATGCTTACATAATTATACACGTTATGAGTTATCCTACAGTACTAGTAGACAGCTGTGCATGACATAAGCTGCAAACAGAACTCAAATTAATAAGCTATTCACATTTCACAAAGCACTAAGCACTAGACAGTAGATCAATTATTAAGCTTAACAAATTAATTATGTCTGTGTTTGGAGCATATTATTTAGAAAGTGTACTTTTGAATGTGTCAATGTTTTTTATGGGCGAGCGATAGCGATCCCTGTAACTTAGAATAAATCGGCCTTCGATCGGGGCATTATTATGTCGAAAAATGTACAAATATAATTTAAAGAGGGTCTGGATGGGCATTTTTTAGTCTGAAGGAAGGCTGGAAGGCGTTTTTGTGACCCTAGGGTCCAAAATATAATACATTGTTCGAAAATCGCAAAGTCAAGCAAAATTCAGAATAATAATACAGTGAACTATGATAACCACATGAGGTCGCCCAAGGTATAGTATTCATTATGGATTATGTCAGCGTCCATCAATAGGCCGGTTCACAAATGAGGACATTTATTCGAGGCGTGCGATAAATGGTTTGAAATAAGGCATAGGTGCTTATCGAGGCCATCCAAAAGCTTATAATTAACTGCGCTAACGAAGTTGGACGAGGTTATGTTTCTGCCTTTGTTTGTAAATAAGATATCTTAAAAGTTATGCACCGATGTTCACGAAAATGGTGGATATGCACCAAGGAAGAAGTTATTCCATTTAGGACGCGATATGTAGAGAGCATACCTCAGTCAGCGTAGGCCGAGGTAAGCGCTCTCTCAATTGCCCCTCTAGTTGCTCAATGAGGCTATCCAAGATCAGTAGATAGAAACGGTAAACATTTTCACTGGTGCAAAATTATGGAAGGTCACAAGGGCCCGCCTCTAGCCATCAATTAATCAAATTGGACAAAAATAATTATAAATAAATAGTTACAGATAAAATGATAAATACATGTTTGTGTGTCTTCTGTGAACATGCCTATTGTGTAAGTGTCGATTGTATTTGAGACGAGTGAGTGAGTATCGACTGAGTAAATGTAGGTTGGATGAGAATAAATAGTATGGGTGTTGCTCAGTCTCATGTGTCAGTTACTATAATTATTGATGCATGAGCATTGACTTAATGGGAAATAAGTTGAGTGAATATCGATTGCATGGATATTGTTTAAGTAAGTGTTTGTTTTAGGAAAACTGAATGAGGATTTATTCTCGATTATATGAATGCCGATTTCCTGATTGAATGTGGATTGAGTTAGTGTTTCATTAAAACATTGTGGCGAGTATCGATTAAGTGTTGATTAGTTGAGTAAGTTGAATGATTGAGTGTATGAACTGAATGAGTTGCTTGAGTGTATGAACTGAATGAGTTGCTTGAGTGTATGAACTGAATGAGTTGCTTGAGTGTATGAAATGAATGAGTTGCTTGAGTGAGTTGATTCAGAAATTAAGTGTTAATTGAGATTTCATCGAGTGTTGATTGATTGATTAATTGAGTTAATTTATTAAGTGTTGAAAAAAGTGTGTGTTAAATGGGTGTGTTAATTGCATAATCGATGATTGCGTCATCAATTGAACACTTGCTAGTTAAAGGCTATAAGGAAGTTGGAGTCAACATCGATTTGTAACGGAATCTTATTACTAATGTAGGTTTGTGATGGATAGAAAGTATGTCGAATATGAGTGTAATACTAGTGTAGGTTTGTGATGGATAGAAAGTATGTCGAATATGAGTGTAATACTAGTGTAGGTTTGTGCTGGATAGTAAGTACCGGTATATCGAATATGAGTGTAATACTAGTGTAGGTTTGTGCTGGATAGTAAGTACCGGTATATCGAATATGAGTGTATTACTAAGGTAGGCTTGTGCTGGATAGTAAGTATATTGAACTGGATTATGAGTGTTTATAAATGCACTAGAACTGTAATTTAGCTGGTAATTCTGATAAATATCGATGTCTATACAGGTCAGACTTCCTTATAGCCCAAAATTAGCAAGTGATCAATGACATGCATGTTAATTTTATGTGTGCCAATTGTACGAGTTTCAAAACACATGTATACCGATTATGAAATAGTAAATATTTAGTGTTGAATGTATGATTGGAATGGTGCGTGTGTAATTCATAAATAGTAAATGTTTAGTGTGTGAATGTATGATTGGAATGGTGCGTGTGTAATTCATAAATATCGATGTCGCGTCAATTTCGTGCTTACATAATAGCATGGGTGTGGATTATAGGCGTCAGGAGCGGGGCCGAACTTACCATGGCTCCGAATGTGTTGGTGGTGACTGAGGGCGATGTTGTGGTAAGACTGGAGACTTCGGTAACAGTGGGGTCCCTGTTTACCCTCTGCCGCCTTATATTCCACCTCTATTTATACGTTGATAACATTCCCAACGCCGAAACTAACTAGCTTTTAACCTGACCTGTATCTACCCTCCCTTACCCCCTTCTGCCCCCCCCCCCCCCCCCTTACCCTCTCACTAGCTCTCATACCTTTTCTACCCCTCCTAGCTCCTATACCCCCTATATCCCCCCTCCCATCACCCCCTTCTATACCCTATTACCCTCGCTATCCCCACTTACCCTACCCTAGCTCCCATACCGTACCTCCTTTTTCCCCCAATACCCATCTATCTCCTTTCTAGCTCCTATACCCTCCATATTCCCCCTATACCCATTTATACCCCTTCACCTTCGCTATCCCCCCCTTACCCCACTCTAGGTCCCCCCATACCCTCCCTATCCCCCCCCCCCCCCGCTATCCCCATCTAGCCCTCTTTCCTTCTCACTTGCCACATAAAAGTAGTAAATCCTTGTGTAGAGTTCATTGTGTTGTTTTTTAATTACCTCGTGTCTGCCTTGCAAGCTCGTCTTTCTCTCTCCCCCATAACCCTTCTTTCTTTCTCTCGCTCGCTCACACACTCTCTCTCTCTCTCTCTCTCTCTCTCTCTCTCTCTCTCTCTCTCTCTCTCTCTCTCTCTCTCTCTCTCTCTCACACACACACAGTTGTATAATAGGTTACAAAGTGAACAAGGTGACACATAGGCCTACTCTGGCTGGAGAACTACGTATAATTCTAATTTTGTCAAACTCCACACTGACCTTGAAACAGAATGAGGCTTAAAGGGGGTCACCTCCTTTTGTTTATCTTTCTCTCCTTTTCTCTCTTTCTCTGACTTTTATCCATTTGGCCCCATTCAGCCAACTGTCTTAAGACGTTTATCTCCATCTAGGTGTCGATTTTTTCCTGCCGAGCGATAGCGAGCCAGCATTGTATGGAGAAATCCGGCTTCGCCGGACAAATTTTTCTATCAAATTAGGTACACATTTAGCTTGCTGTAAAACAAAAATATATATATGCTGTCTCGCTCCCGCTCGCCAGGAAAATATTGACACCTGGATGGGGGTAAACGTCTTAAAACAGGCTGAATGGGGCCGAATGGATACAAGCCAAAGAGAGAGGGAGAGCAAGCGAGGTGGGCTCCCTTAACTCACATTATACAACATTACACATAACTTATACAAGACTATACTCTGTTTCATTGCAACTGACGGTAAATTGCAAAGTTCTCATCAAGATTGCTCAGTTATTTTGAAGACTTTGTTGTTATGTATGGCGCTAAGTGTATCAACTTGGTCTTAAGGGGAGGTATTTAGTTTGTTCCCTAGACCTCCATCAAGCTTAAAATTACACCCCCTTGAGTCCCTATCAAGATATATTTGTACATTTTTCGGTAGAAAAATGTCCCGGCCGAAGGCCGGTTCATCTTAAATTACAGGCTCGCTAGCGCTCGCCAGGATAAAATTGACACCTGAATGGTACGAAAGGTCTTAATATGGGGTGAACGTTTTTAAAATCGCTAAACTAATGGGGCAAACGTTTTATAATATCAAAAGCAATGAGGCTAAACATGAGGGAGAAAGGGGTCAAGAAAAAAAAATCCCTTCAGTGGAGATCTCCCCTTAATGTGATGCAGATATTTATTTGTTTCTATTTTTCCATTGAGTATCCATAAATTAGCTGCTTAGGGATTCAATTAGCTGCTTAGGGATTCAATTAGCTGCTTAGGGATTCAATTTACCGTCAGATGAAATTAAATCTAGTATAGTTTTGTTATTCTTTTTATTAGGCCATCATCCCGTCAAGGATGTTAGGAACATCTTAAGGGGGAGATGGGCCGGCTTTCTGGACCACTTTCTCCCTCATGTTTAGCCCCATTAGTTTTCAGATGTTAAGAGGTTTGCCACATTAGTTAGTCGATTTTAAGACCTTTCGCCCGTTTCTTCTTCAATATTTAGACCTTTCGTGCTATTTAGGTGTCGATGTTTTCCCTGGCGAACGATAGACTTGAGCCTGTAATGTAGGAAGAATCGGCCTTCGGCCGGGAAATTTTCTGCCGAAAAATGTACAAATTAATCTAGAATGGATGTTTTTTTAAATTTGATAGAGGTCTAGGGAGGAAACTAGAAAAATAATGAATACATGCAAAAATCGGCCTAAAAGTGAACTATCCCCCCTTAATACTATTTGGGCCGAGGAAGGTCTTTTTGGACCTCCCCTGTTTCGCTCCGTTAGTTTGCTGATTTTAAAGCGTTTTACCCCATTAGTTTTGCGATAAGTAGACGCTTCACCCCATTCAGGTGTTGATTTATTTCTGGGCGAGCGATAGTGACTCTGTAACGTAAACGAAATAGGCCTTCTGCTGGTTTAACATGAAGGAGGTCTGGGTGGGCATGTTTAACACGAGGTCTGGGTGGGCATGTTTAACACGAGGTCTGGGTGGGCATGTTTAACACGAGGTCTGGGTGGGCATGTTTAACACGAGGTCTGGGTGGGCATGTTTAACACGAGGTCTGGGTGGGCATGTTTAACACGAGGTCTGGGTGGGCATGTTTAACACGAGGTCTGGGTGGGCATGTTTAACACGAGGTCTGGGTGGGCATGTTTAACACGAGGTCTGGGTGGGCATGTTTAACACGAGGTCTGGGTGGGCATGTTTAACACGAGGTCTGGGTGGGCATGTTTAACACGAGGTCTGGGTGGGCATGTTTAACACGAGGTCTGGGTGGGCATGTTTAACACGAGGTCTGGGTGGGCATGTTTAACACGAGGTCTGGGTGGGCATGTTTAACACGAGGTCTGGGTGGGCATGTTTTAGTTTCAAGGAAATCTGGGAAGGCGTTTATGTTAGCCTATGGGACAAACTAATATGCTCATTATAATTAAACACAATATATATATATATATCATAATAACCCACAAGAGGTCGGACCAGCTAGTGTTAACAGGGTATATTAACCCCTTCTGTACCGGCGACATCCATTTAACTTTATTCAGACGGTTTTATACAGTTTAAAATGGGCCTCCACCAATTTAAAATGGGCCTCCACCAATTTAAAATGGGCCTCCACCAATTTAAAATTGGCCTCCACCAATTGACAGGCTTCGAACTATCTCACTTAACCTCTTTTACTACCACAGATCCTCCTTCAATTGCATAAACTCGTCTAAATATAGCTGAAATATAATGAAGACGTCGCCGGTACAGGGGTTAATTACTTACAACCTCAATACAGTGGAATGTGGTAGAAGCAGGCGTCACAATCCATGCAGTATATGTCACGAGTCCAATCAAAATATAAAACAAAATACTAATACTAATATAGAGTGAAGGTGACATTAGCAGACATGAGTATAGTGTCAGGTCAGGACAAGCACATTCTTACGAGCGTATTATTCAAACTTCAATTATATGCTAAGACAACATAAACTTCAGTTATATGCTAAGACAAAATAAACTTCAATTATATGCTAAGACAAAATAAACTTCAGTTATATGCTAAGACAAAATAAACTTCAATTATATGCTAAGACAACATAAACTTCAGTTATATGCTAAGACAAAATAAACTTCAATTATATGCTAAGACAAAATAAACTTCAGTTATATGCTAAGACAAAATAAATTAATACAATAAAGTCAAATAAAGGCAAACTAAAGAAAAACATTACTAAAGATACACATTGGTTTTCAGTGAGGTGAACAAGATGGCGTATAATAGAGTAGATAGTTGGTATGTAATTCCCAGGGTGGTGTACTTTACAGTGAGGTGAACAAGATGGCGTATAATAGAGTAGATAGTTGGTATGTAATTCCCAGGGTGGTGTACTTTACAGTGAGGTGAACAAGATGGCGTATAATAGAGTAGATAGTTGGTATGTAATTCCCAGGGTGGTGTACTTTACAGTGAGGTGAACAAGATGGCGTATAATAGAGTAGATAGTTGGTATGTAATTCCCACACTACCACTGGCCCTGACACAGCATCCACGTGCAGTTGTTTGCTATGGGGGGGGGGGGGGCTGCTACTTCTTAGGGGGTAGTACTCGCTTTTTCTGGACCCCCTTCTCCCTTATGTTTAGCATAATAGTTTTGAGATTTTTAGACGTTCGTTCCGTTAGTTTGGCGATTACAAGACCTTTCGCCCCCATTTTTGTCAATATTAAGACTTTTCGTGTCATTTAGGTGTCGATTTATCCTGGCGAGTATTAGCGAGCCTGTAATTTAAAAGTAATCGGCCTTCGGCCGGGAAATTTTTCTACCGAAATATGTACAAATTTATCTTGAATGGGGGGTCTAGGTTTTTTTTTTACAGCTTGATTGAGGTCTAGGGAGGAAACTAGAGAAATAATTAATATATAAACAAATGAACCAAAAAGTGAATCATGCACCTAGAACTTACCCCTCCTAGTACTACCTGGCCCACACTTAGAGCACCTAGAACTTACCCCTCCTAGTACTACCTGGCCCACACTTAGAGCACCTAGAACTTACCCCTCCTAGTACTACCTGGCCCACACTTAGAGCACCTAGAACTTACCCCTCCTAGTACTACCTGGCCCACACTTAGAGCACCTAGAACTTACCCCTCCTAGTACTACCTGGCCCACACTTAGAGCACCTAGAACTTACCCCTCCTAGTACTACCTGGCCCACACTTAGAGCACCTAGAACTTACCCCTCCTAGTACTACCTGGCCCACACTTAGAGCACCTAGAACTTCTTTTGTGTTACCGGTATATTCTTGCTGACACTAGATAATTATATGGAGCTTAGAAAGGACCTCCAGCGATGAAAAGAGTAAAATATATCCCAATTATTCCTTTAACTTTCTTAGCCCCTTTCAAGCATTTATAAATCGTATATCAATGACCAAAATCAAACGCAGAAAAAGGTCTTGATACTGAAGGGGTTAACACCATCAGTAATGTATGGCGTTATTTTGTATTATTCTAGCTATAATTACACTATTCAACGTAGCTATCATATCGGAATCAGGAGATAATATAGCCTAAAAAAAAAGAAAAAAAAAGGAAAAAAAAAAAAAAGGCCACGCTCCCGACTTTTATAGGGCGAGATTTATTTATGCTATACGATTTATTTATGCTATACGATTTATTTATGCTATACGATTTATTTATGCTATACGATTTATTTATGCTATACGATTTTTATTGTTGCGTAAAGCATTAAAAGCAACGCATACAAACATAAACTGCTACTTTGATCGTTAATATTTTCCATTTCAACATATATGATTAGGTAAAATGATATAATTAATAATATCCGTATGACAGGTGGATGTGTGGGGAACTGTACAAAGCTATCCCAATTAACCCTTTGACCTTTCACACAAGTTTGGGATATTTATGGAAAATTAATCAATCTTATTTTAATTTCAAAGACTTGATTTTCTTAATTGCATAATTCAAAATTATTATTCAACATTGAGTTATATTTATATAATATGACAATGAGAATTTGATGACATTTACGGTATGTCCTCATTCATTTATTATTATAATTATATATAGTATAGTGTCATTTACTACCTTCCTATCTGTAACAAATTCCAATGGTTTCTTTTGAGTTGAGTTTGGGAATTCAATCGAGAAGTAGGATAGCTTAATATTGCTATCTTATTTCTCTAATTACCATGACTTAATTATATATTAATATTGACCCTATTTTGCTTAAGCAGCCTATCATAATAGTTTCGCTGTGTTTGGCGTTATTTATTTGTTTATATTTTGTTTGAAATATTCTTGTATATTCCGTGTATCTCATTTGTTTGGTTGTGTTAAATTATTTGTATAAACTATGTACCGTAGTATGTTTTACTTCTAAAAGCAGTGGTATGCCAGTGGTAAGCAAATACAAGTCTAGCAACCCCTCATGGCTTTTTACCCTATAAATCACTGCTGTTAAAATATCTTCTTGTTCTCTAATGTGGAAAGTAATCCTTATAATATTTAGTAAGTATAGAATGACCCCTCGGACATGCCTCCTGACAACCTTTACAACTTCTTTTAAAGGCCAGTACATTTCACAGTGATAAGCGGTATTGTTGTTTTTACAGGGACCACTTTATTGGGGCCATAAAGATCACAGGACTTCCCTACTTCAAAGACGTTTTTAGGTGTCTCGTGTAGCTTACTGTAACTGTATATTGATATTAGTCGTGTGTGTGTGTGTATGTGTGTGTGTGTGTGTGTGTGTATGTGTGTGTGTGTGAGTGTGTGAGAGAGAGAGAGATAGAGAGAGAGTGAGTGAGTACAAGATTCCCTTTTAAAAGGTACCGGTAGTTATTTTTTTAATTCACACATATAGAGAGAGCAGGTGTGTGTGTGTGTCTGTGCGCGTGCGCGTGTGTGTGTGTTTGTGTTTGTGTATTTCATTACCCCACATCACAATACGTTCCCTATTTTTGAGACTGATTAACCCCCTCCGTCCGACGACGCCTTTTTTTCTTCTGTTCTAGCTATATTTAGACGATTTTGCTTAGCTTATGAAGAATCTGTGGTAGTATAAATGGTTCAGTGAGTTAGTTCGAAGCCTGTTCACTGCTGGAGGCCCCTTTTGAACTGAATATAATTGTCTAATAGCACCGGGTAGAAAGAATCAATTACAAATGACGTTCCGGTGTAGAAGGGGTTAAGGTAAGGTACCACCCCTTGCTCTCACCGTAACAACAGGTGACAGGTAGACAGACAGATACAGACAAGACATCTTCAGGCCTGCTTGAGTTACCCCTTCACGCCGTCTTGGGGGAGATTATAGTCAGTTTTACCTGCGTCACATACTGTCTTACGCGATTGTCTTTACGTGTCTGTTTTGTTGTGAGCAGAAATGTTACAGAGTGTACGAATGAGGTTGTACGAAATTGGATCATCACTTATATTTGGTGATATTCTACCCATATCACACTCACTTTATCTCTCTCTCTCTCTCTCTCTCTCTCTCTCTCTCTCTCTCTCTCTCTCTCTCTCTCTCTCTCTCTCTCGATATATATATATCTTGGTATAGGTTTGCCTTCACTCCACTATAGTAATTTCCTATGGCAATATCCTGTAGAATTGTCTATAAATACAAGTGTATATTGGAATATTCCGTAGCTAGATGATATTATTTGATACTTTAAGCATTCTCGTTTTACTTCTTAAATGTCATGTTTCTCAAATTCCTATAACAGGTCGAAAACATATATGTTTACTAATCCCAAAAATACCTTTTGATACCTTTTGATGTGTTCGCCACTCTTCTAGCGGCACCAAGGAGCGCGACGCCCCTCGTTATGGGTGGTGATATTGATATAAATAATGTATAATCCATAACAGATTATGACGCATTGTGACAGTTTATTCTGGGTATCATAAGACGAGTTAATACAATTTAGGAAGGATCTGTGGGAATGATAAGGGTACTGTTAAATGATTCATAGCAGGAACTCTAAAACTCACGTAAGGAGGCCATAAAACCCCTATCTTCTTATCTCTCTACTATCTATAATTGGAACAGAGAAAACCTTATTGCTTTCAATGCTTCCAAAACTCAATTTCTCCATCTGTCTACTCGTCGCCTCCTTCCAGAAAACTATGACCTGCTCTTCAACAACATACAAATTAACCCTTCATCTTCTCTTAATATTCTTAGTGTCTCTTTTTCTTCTGATCTCTCTTGGAAAGATCATATTACCTCTCTAGCTAAAACAGCTTCCCAGAAGCTGGGTGTGCTCAACCACCTCCAGGGGTTCGTTACCCCTGTGCAGCTTCTTGCTCTGTACAGGGGCACAGCACTTGCGTCCATGTACAGTATTGAGTATTGTTCACACATGTGGGGAAGATCCTCTCGCATAGCATTTCTAGACTTAGTAGAAAAGAAAGCCTTCCGTCTCATTAACTCACGTCCACTCACCAATTCTGTGCAGTCTCTCTATCTTCGCTGCAATGTTGCATCTCTCTCACTATTCTAACGCTATTACAAAAATCAGTGTTCCTCAGAGCTCTCTCTGTATATACCACCCCCTCTTCATAGAGCGCGTAGCACCCATCTTGCAACACAATCCCACCCCTACTCTGTGCAACTCTTCAACCCAAGAATGAAACGTTATTCTCAGTCTTTCTTCTATTCAACAGCTGAGCTCTGGAACTCTCCCAGAATAAGTCTTTCCCTCCATTTTGGCTCGAACGTCCCTTGATTTTGGCCCTGTCACTCTTTCAACTCTGGGGGAGGTACTCGTTACAGGCAGTTCTGCCTTTTGTCTCCCTCACTCACATAGACAAAAAAATAACCCTCTGACTTCCAATACCCCTCCTATTCTGAGTAAAATCTTCTAATAATAGTCAGAAAATGGAAAAGAAATGCGTCATCAGGTCTTCTAAAGGATAATAACACGTCTTAATTCAAGTGTATCTTTATTAGCGGACAACCATTGTATATAATTACCTATAATGAAATAATTAGAGACAGTACGGTACTTTCTTATGTGTAAGAAGTAGACAAAAGGTAGGCTGCCTGTAATGAGTGTCTCCCCCAAAGCCAAGAGAGTTACAGAGAGCCAAATTCAAGGGACGTTGGGATCAAAATTCCTGGACACACGAAATTTAAAGCAGTCTAAGTCTTACATTTGTATAGCCAATATTTGATAAAGGCGGCGCACACAAGCAATTTAGAAAGGCAGTATAGGAAGTATCGAAAGGCAGTGTTGCCAATTTATGACAGATTACCTTTGACATTATTTGATGTAAATATATACTCGGAGAAGTCAGCAAAGTGCATTTATTGATCTTGGGAGGAGCAGGACTTTATTGTCACCGTAAGAGGATTTTGACAATGTTTGAATGAGAGGGGGGCGGGGGGAGGATTCATCAAGGTTATTTTTGTTGACAACATTTAAGTATATGTTCTTTCTGCACCCTCATCCCCTTCATGTTGCCTCCGTTAGGTTTACAATTCTAAGACGTTCGCCCCATTAGTATGGCGATTTTACGACCTTTCATAATTTCTTTGTCAATTTTAAGACCTTTTGTGCCATTTAGGTGTCGATTGTTTCCTGGTGAGCTGTAGCAAGCCTGTAGTTTCTGAATATAAAAATTTATCTCGAAGGGGGTCTTGGACGTATTTTTTATTATAGCTTGTTGATGGTCCAGGGAGAATAAAAAAGGAGCACCGGTACGCCTTAACCCCTTCTGTACCGGCGATGTTCTGTATTATTTTATTCTGGCTACTATTAGACGTTTTATTCTGGCTACTATTAGACGTTTTATTCTGGCTACTATTAGACGTTTTATTCTGGCTACTATTAGACGTTTTATTCTGGCTACTATTAGACGTTTTATTCTGGCTACTATTAGACGTTTTATTCTGGCTACTATTAGACGTTTTATTCAGTTTAAAAAGGGTCTCCAGCAATTAACAGGCTTCGAATTACCTCGCTTTACCCTTTTTGCAACCACAGATCCTTCTTAACCCTCACAAAATTGTCTTAATAGAGCTACAATAAATTAAAAAGACGTCGCCGGTAGAGAAGGGGTTAAAACTGGTGGTGTGAAGAAGGTAGCAGAAGGTGGACACACGCCTCACCCGCTCATCATGTCCATGAACTCTGTACAAATAAAAATTAAACATTAGGATGTATATAGACAGTTTATTATATATGTTTTATGTAATTATTTATTTATGAATTTATATCTTTATCTATGTTATCGGTTTACTTTGGTTAATGCGATAAAACAATATATATTCAGTATAAAGACAGATCATTCACACCTGCAATTTTATTATTTATCTATTTTCGTTTACGCTATATATACTTTGGTTAACGAGGTAAAACAATATATTCATTATAAAGGCACTCCCGATCCACTCAAGCCACCCATATATTCAACATACCTTCTCACATCACACATGGCTAATTTTTATCCACCAACAGTACCGATAATCACGATCACATCATCCACTCTGATACCGAAGATTTCACTCTAGTTCTCTCTCCGCGTAAGTACCGGTACCGATAGTTTGCACGCGGTGAGATTTTTGTTATTTTGTAGTTCATTTATTAAGCGTAACACCGGTTTGCTTGGTCTTACCCAACCTGGACTCGACCTGATCCGACCTTCAGAGTTAATAGAATGGTTTACCGACCACCGGTATTCGACTCATTAGAGTCGGGGGTGCTGGATTCGTCCTCGTCCACCACTTCAAAAGATATTCTACAATTCCTAATTCTAACGTACCTAAACTCACCTACCCTATTATAATATAAACTATCCTACCCTACCTTTACATGGCATAACTTTAATCTTGTCTATTCTAAGTACCGGGTATTTAACTTAGCCATCTATTGTAACTTAATTAAGTTAACTAACCAACTAAACCTCTCACGCTTTACATACGGTAGCATAATTTTATTTGACCTGACTAACCAACTAATCATCTTACCATCAAAGTCGAGGGTGCCGGAACCGTCCTCATCCACCTCCTCAATGATGCCGTCCAGGTCTTCCTCGTTCAACCTGTTGTCCAATTCTCGCAGGATCTCCTTCAGGGTTTCTGTGGTGATGTATCCGTTACCTGGTGTAGAACATAGAGTTAGATATATATACATAGATAGATAGATATACAGGTAGGTACACTTGGATGCCATAGTCTCCAGCCCACCCATAAATATTCGTGGACTTCGCCTATTTATAATTATGGAAGTATATCTCTGGAAACGAATTTATGAATACTATTTTCTACACATCAACTACAAAACTATAATATTTATTGATAAGCAAGTTCCAACCAAAAATATATCCTGATAGTTATAATTGCATAAACAAACAAAAAATAGGGGGTATACGAATTCTTATGAGTGGGATAGAGACTATGGTATCCGAGTGTACATAGATAAAGTAGATAGACGGGGGGGGGGGGGGGGGGCAGTTCTAACAGGATCTCCTTCAGGGTGTCGGTGGTGATGTACCCGTTACCTGGAGAGAAAGAAACAAGTTTCATTAAATCATTGTTATAGAGGAAATTAGTTTTATATCCAAAGTTATTCAGAACGCCCCGAAAACGCAGTTGACGTCTGTGATTGAGATGTTGGATTAAGATTTGCCAGTTCGCATTCCACTCAATAAGTAAGCTAATCTTCCTCAGTCTATCTTTCCTTCTTCCTATGACCTACACTCCTTTAAGCTTTGTGTGTCAGACATTACGACTCCAACGTACCTAGAAATTGGCTCTTCATCTTGTTTTCACTTGGAAGGGAGACTAGCCAAACACCCTTGTGTGTTTTGTTCTCCTTACATATACAAAGAAAAATCAATCAGGAATATATTAACTTAAGCCAAACAGGTGAAGTAGACATGCCTAAGTTAGACCCAATTTATCTCCTTTATAAGTTTGTAAAGGACAGTATTTGGTGACGCAATGCACTTTTTTACACTGAAAGCATCGTTTCTTGACTATCATGAAGAACACTGACCTCCCTTGTCATAGATCCTGAAGGCCTCCCTCAGCTCCTCCTTCAGCGCTTCCTCGTCCTCCTCAATCAGGAACTTGGCCGCCAACTCCACAAACTCCTCAAACTCCAGCTGACCCGTGCCTGAAAAAGTAATTAATGTGGTTCAATAATAATAATAATAATAATAATAATAATAATAATAATAGCGGGGGTTTTCTATTGTTACAAACGCTAGTTCTCCACATCAATTGGCCACATGCGAGTTTCGGCTTATAACAAAGTGGAAGCTTTAGAATTCGATATTTAAGCCCCTTTCACACAGTCAAGAATACAATGCCGCATAACGGCGAACACGCGTGCGGGCTATGGTCGGCTAGGTGGTCTGCAAGATGCGGTCGAAGGTCGTAGATGGTCGGCGGAAGTAGGCTTTTATGCGTGGACTTGCGTGGGAGGGCCCCAAAAAGTTGAGCCACCTCAAAATTTGAGGCCGCATGCGGTTGGTGGTCTGCAATATATGGTTCACGGTCGTAAATATGCAGATGCGGTCTGAAGTCGGTCTGCAACATATGATAGTGGTTGGGAACATACTGTGCCAGTCTGGGTATATCACGACCATCCCGCATACAACCGCATAACCCCGACCATGCCCGTATAGGGATGCATAGGGCCGGCCGCAGCCGCATATGGTCGGTGGCATTCTTTTGTGGTTGGTTGTCGGTCGTGATTGGTCGGTGTCGGTCGGCTTCCGGAAATGACAGTTAAATTCAAAAAATTTAGCGTCCGTTCATGGTCCGTGATATGCCTACGATGGTCGGTTGTTGGACGGTTCTCGGTCGGTTGTATGCGGTTATTGTCTGCTGCATGCGTAACAAAAATGCAGTCGGGGCCACATTTCTCAAGACCGAGGCCAAACACGGATGCGCCAGTATGTGGGATTGCATTCTTGACTGTGTGAAAGGGGCTTTAGCAGTATTACCAACTAAAATCCGTTTCTAGTGCATTTATGAATACCTACAATCCAATTAAGCATACGTTTATTTGATGAAAAACCTACATTATTATTGCATTTCTGTTTAATATCGATGTTTTCGGACAAACTTCCTTATAGCCTAAAACATGCAAGGGTTTATTGATTCTAGAGCTCTCGCAGTAAAAAAAACATTGAACGATTCATTATAGAGTTTATTATGTTATATGCGACGATCATTGCATTACACATTAGGCCTATGTATTATGTATAATGAAAAGTTTAAAATTGTTAAGCTTACCGTCCTCATCCGTTTCAGCGATGACCTCATTTAGGTTCTTCTCGGAGATCTTGACGCCCATCATCCTGAGAATAACGCCCACAGTCTCGGGCGTGATGTAACCCTTCCCGTCAGTGTCGAACGAATCAAACGCCTTCTTGAGGCCTATTAGAAAAGATAACATACACTTTATAATAAACAATTCATGCATATCAAATGAGAGATTCTGTGTTGAGTTTGAAGTAGGCCTTAAATTAAGATGTTGAAAATTGTCCCTTGCAATCTGAGATTTTTTTTTTTTAATTTATTCATTTTCATTTCAGATTATTTTACTCAGCTTAGGAATGACCTTTACGGATTCAATTATTCATAATACCTCAATCACTTAATCCCTTCAATCACACGACGATTGTTTGTTCTTTATTAATGTTACAGTGTGTGTGTGTGTGTTTTTTTTTCTTTCTATAGGCCTATTCCAACTACTCCCTCTCGGGCGTAGGCTGAGAGCCTGTACATTCAACCGCTAATCATTGAACGGTGAAGCCCGTGAGGTCTCATTCCAGTCCAGTGGGTGAGACATGTGAAGCACTTTTAGCTGCAACCAGTCCCTGCCATCTTGCCATCGCAGGATGCATGGGGCTTAGTTGCCCACTCACGGCTCGAAGCAGCCCCATCTCTGAAGCTGCCTCGCTCCAGTGCTTCACTGTCTCACCTCCTAGACTCGGACCCTCACTCTCAGAACGCCACCTATTAAGCAATGAACTCACTAGGCATTGTCCCCCTGTCACATATTTTGAATATGGGAATATTCATACAGTGCTATTTAACCAGGGAACAATGAGGGTATTCATTTGGCGTTTCGGTGGGCTTTGTGGTAATGCACTGATACTAGGTACAGCACAAATTCCATCCCAATAATATCTTCCCATTGACATATTGGGATTCGAACTTGGGTCCATTGGATTACCAGTCCAGTGGCAAGACCACTCCACCACACGTGTGTGTGTGTGTGTGTGTGTGTGTGTGTGTGTGTGTGTGTGTGTGTGTGTGTGTGTGTGTGTGTGTGTGTGTGTGTGTGTGTGTGTGTGTGGTGTGTTCCACCTCACCATTCATAACCCCTTCCCCTCCACTTACCTTCCAGTTGTTCCGCATCCAGAGAATCCTGGAACATAATTATGTTTAGTTATTAATATACATATACATTAAAGACTTGCCACACACACACACACCACTCTCTCACTCTCTCGTTGTAAGAAAATACTCATGCTATAGCAATAAATAGTAGTTAAATATACCGAAAACTTGTAATCCTAAGGATATAATTTTAATGTATTATGCAAATGAATCATGTATATTTATTAAAAAGAAAGAAACAAGAACACTTATATTAACGAAGTAAATAAGGTACTAACACCTAGAGTAGTCACGAATACTTAACCCTCTCAGTAATATGGGTAGCAGAACTTTATGCCTTATGCTCCTAATGTCCCTCTTTCACCAGACAACAATGCACTACGTGGGGATGTACAGTTGCCCACATAAGTTCTGTTCTTCGTCGTGATCTTATGTGATGTGAAGCTTAGCGAAGTTATATTGCTATATTTTGCGTGTTCGTACGAATTTTCCCAAGGAAGTGTAACAGGTCAGGTCATAGCTACTTTCTACTTTTCCTATTTTCTGAAGAATGTAGGAGAGGGGAGAAGGGGTGTTGGAGAGAAAGGAAGCTGTTGGAGTGGATTTGTTATGTGTGTTTTTCAGTGTCTAGCCTACGACTCACCATGTTGTCAGTGTGGTGGTGAGTAAGGAGGTGGCTCGACTGGTGAATTTCCCTACCACTGACATTGTTACCTTGCCTCCCTCCCTTCCCCCACCTCCATGCCCTATATTCCTCCTGAGGTGTACAGGTGGTGTAGGATTCCAACCGTGGCTTGTGTCCGCTATCTCCTTGTCCACTGTGCAGGCCTGATAGTAACTACAGTATATTTTGTAAGGGGGTCACTGGATTTTCTCTCTTTCCCTGGCTTGTATACATTCGGCCACATTCAGCCAACTGTTGTAAGACGTTTATCCCCATCCATGTGTCGATTTCTTCCTGGCGAGCGATAGCCAGCCAACATTGTATGTCTCTGCGTCATATTAATGTCAAGTTGTCATAATTAACAACGCATGTCTACAATATCTACGGAATACCTGAGTAACCAAGATAGTAACATAACAATTTACCATCAGCTGGAAAAAAATATACTATAGTGCCTGCACACATTTTTGGCGCCAATGATTCTTCTAGTGTATGATTTGGCCTATGTAAAATATGTAAAATGTAGGTCATTAAGGGGAGGTTTTTAGTTTGTTGCCTACGTTTTCATCAAGCTTAAAATTACACTCCCTAGACCCCGTTTCAAGATAAATTTGTACATTTTTCGGTAGAAAAATGTCGAGGCCGGTTGCTCTTAAATTACAGGCTCGCTGTCGCTCGCCAGGAAAAAATCGACACCTTAATAGCACGAAAGGTCTTAAAATTGACAGAAATGGGACAAAGTGTCTTAATATGTCCAAAATACTAGGGCGCACGTCTTAAAATCTCAAAAGCAATGGGGCTAAATATGAGGGAGAAAGGGGTCCAGAAAAAAATCCCTCAAGTGGAGACCTCCCCTTAATGTTTAAGTTACTGTCATATGCTCTGCTGTGGTTCTAACTGTACTGTCAACCATCCAGTCACTACAAGTATTATCACATGAAGGCACTAGAAGAATCCTATCTCTTACTACTGATTACGGAAGGATTATGACGTGTGTCCGTGTTGCTTATTAACACATGAAGGCACTAGAAGAATTCTATCTCTTACTACTGATTACGGAAGGATTATGACGTGTGTCCGTCTTACTTATTAACACATGAAGGCACTAGAAGAATCCTATCTCTTACTACTGATTACGGAAGGATTATGACGTGTGTCCGTCTTACTTATTAACACCTGAAGGCACTATAAGAATCCTATCTCTTACTACTGATTACGGAAGGATTATGACGTGTGTCCGTCTTACTTATTAACACATGAAGGCACTAGAAGAATCCTATCTCTTGCTACTGATTACGGAAGGATTATGACGTGTGTCCGTCTTACTTATTAACACATGAAGGCACTAGAAGAATCCTATCTCTTGCTACTGATTACGGAAGGATTATGACGTGTGTCCGTCTTACTTATTAAACATGAAGGCACTAGAAGAATCCTATCTCTTACTACTGATTACGGAAGGATTATGACGTGTGTCCGTCTTACTTATTAAAACATGAAGGCACTAGAAGAATCCTATCTCTTACTACTGATTACGGAAGGATTATGACGTGTGTCCGTCTTACTTATTTATTACTTGACAACATTTTACTTTTTATTTTGAATGTTTTTTTTTTAATTATTATTATTATTATTATTATTATTATTATTATTTTCTTAATTATAGACATCAGATCTATGGTCATATTAGGTATTGCACGAGGCAGCAGAATTTTTAATGCTGCCTCATGATGCATCGAATCTAAACAATTTTGAGATCTATGTAATCTGTGAGCAGTCTCTGTAATTTGTAATTGCGAGGACCCCGAGTGCAAAAATGATGTACCTGTTTAAGTGCTTATGTTCTGGGTGTGGTGTCCCGAGTTCGAATCCCGGGAGGACCATATCCTTTCATCATTTTAAGGGGGTCGTCTGCTTTTTTTCCTCTCTCTGGGTTATATCCATTTGGCCCCATTAAGCCTACTGTTGTAAGACGTTTATCCCCATCCAGGTGTCGATTTATACCTGGCGAACGATAGCGAGCCTCCATATTTTAGATAATGAGTTAGACAGCTAGCTAAATGTGTACATTTTTCGGTAGAAATATTTCTCCGGCGAAGCCGGATTTCTCCACAAAATGCTGTCTCGCTATCGCTCGCCAGGAAAAATCGACACCTGGTTGGGGATAAAAGTCTTAAAAAGTAGGCTGAATGGGGCCGCATGGATACAACCAAGAAAGAGAAAAAAAGCAGGTGACCACCATTAATACGAACTGTAACCTAGTACCGGTACTATGCCTCACTGAGCTGTATAACCATTAATACGAACTGTAACCTAGTACCGGTACTATGCCTCACTGAGCCGTATAACCATTAATACGAACTGTAACCTAGTACCGGTACTATGCCTCACTGAGCTGTATAACCATTAATACGAACTGTAACCTAGTACCGGTACTATGCCTCACTGAGCAGTATAACCATTAATACGAACTGTAACCTAGTACCGGTACTATGCCTCACCGAGCTGTATAACCATTAATACGAACTGTAACCTAGTACCGGTACTATGCCTCACTGAGCAGTATAACCATTAATACGAACTGTAACCTAGTACCGGTACTATGCCTCACTGAGCAATATAACCATTAATACGAACTGTAACCTAGTACCGGTACTATGCCTCAAGCAGTATAACCATTAATATGAACTGTAACCTAGTACCGGTACTATGCCTCACTGAGCAGTATAACCATTAATACGAACTGTTACCTAGTACCGGTACTATGCCTCACTGAGCAGTATAACCATTAATACGAACTGTAACCTAGTACCGGTACTATGCCTCAAGCAGTATAACCATTAATATGAACTGTAACCTAGTACCGGTACTATGCCTCACTGAGCAGTATAACCATTAATACGAACTGTAACCTAGTACCGGTACTATGCCTCACTGAGCAGTATAACCATTAATACGAACTGTAACCTAGTACCGGTACTATGCCTCACTGAGCAGTATAACCATTAATACGAACTGTAACCTAGTACCGGTACTATGCCTCACTGAGCAGTATAACCATTAATACGAACTGTAACCTAGTACCGGTACTATGCCTCACTGAGCAGTATAACATTAATACGAACTGTTACCTAGTACCGGTACTATGCCTCACTGAGCAGTATAACCATTAATACGAACTGTAACCTAGTACCGATACTATGCCTCACTGAGCAGTATAACCATTAATACGAACTGTAACCTAGTAACCTAGTACCGGTACTATGCCTCACTGAGCAGTATAACCATTAATACGAACTGTAACCTAGTACCGGTACTATGCCTCACTGAGCAGTATAACCATTAATACGAACTGTAACCTAGTACCGGTACTATGCCTCACTGAGCAGTATAACCATTAATACGAACTGTAACCTAGTACCGGTACTATGCCTCACTGAGCAGTATAACCATTAATACGAACTGTAACCTAGTACCGGTACTATGCCTCACTGAGCAGTATAACATTAATACGAACTGTAACCTAGTACCGGTATTATGCCTCACTGAGCAGTATAACCATTAATACGAACTGTAACCTAGTACCGGTACTATGCCTCACTGAGCAGTATAACCATTAATACGAACTGTAACCTAGTACCGGTACTATGCC
>CM064501.1:37760618-37798118 GCA_032716605.1 Paralithodes platypus | reverse complement strand
ATCAGGGAGGTGTTAGTTGTAGCTGTCGTAAACTGACCGTCTTTGTTTGTCTCAGAGATAACCTCATGCAGGGTTTTTGTCAGGGAGATTGACGTCCATCAGGGGAGTCGGGGGGGGGGGGGGGGGGGGGTTAGAGAGGAAGAGTATGAGGGAAGAAGAACCTCAGAGGGGTGTGGGGGTAGGGAGGAAAGTCCGAAGGAATGGGAAGGAGGGAATGTGGGTGTAGGTGTGGTAGGTGTGAGGATGGGAAGAAGGGAATGAGGGGTGTGGGGATGGGAAGGAGGGAATCAGAGGTGTGGGGGAGTAGGTGGTAGGTGTTGGGATGGGAAGGAGGGAATCAGAGGTGTGGGAAAGTAGGTGTGGGAATGGGAAGGAGGGAATCAGAGGTATGGGGGAGTGGGGATGGGAAGGAGGGAATGAGGGATGTGGGGGTAAGTGTGGGAATGGGAAGGAGGGGATGGGGGTGTGGGGGGCGGGCAGGTGTGGGAATGGGAAGGAGGGAATGAGAGATGTGGGGGAGTAAGGAAGGAAGGTATGGGAGAGGTGGGGGAGTGAGGAAGGAAGGTATGGGAGAGGGTCAAGGAATAGAGGGAGGGGGGTGTAGGAGTATGGTGGACAGTCTGAGAGAGGTACAGCAATGCAGGGTCTGTAATGAAGGTAGGCTAAAGGTTGGGGGTGGGAGAGGTGATGATATTGGTGGGGGAGTGGAAAGTGATGGGGATTGTGTTGGTGGAGGTGGTAATATTAGTGGTAGGGGTGGGGGTGGAGGAAGAGGTAGGGATGGTGATGATGACAGTGGTGGTGGGGTGGATAAGGGTGGAGGGGGTGATGCTAGTGGTGGGGGTGGAGGAGGTGAGGGCGGAGAAGGTGTCAGGCACAAATAGTAAGCAATAAAAGCCGAGGACTGGTGAGCGAGGGTGTCACTGCCTGCAAAGTGTTCCAACCTACCACAACAACAACACCTCCACCTCCATACCAACTTGCACACAACCATGGTCAGTCAAACCTATATTGCTTCAAGTACTATCGGTGTATCATGTATTGGTCATAGTCGGAGTTTAGCAGTGTTTATCTTGTGACGTTGTATATCTAGTTATTTGTTATTAGTATAGCAGTGTTTTAGCATTTGACGTTGTATATTGTGATGTATATCTCTATTAGTTATTAGTCTTTTAGGTATGTGTGTAGCATTTGCCCCCTACCCACTATCCACCCCAGGGAAGTACTATCACCTTGGAGGCTTGGATGTCGGAGATTCACTGGGTTACCTAGATTCACCCCTCTTTGCTAAGTCCTTGGTTGCTGGCTAAATGTATTTGTCTCATTCAGCAGGGGTAACTTTAATTACGTAACACATTCAATTAAATTAAAGTTATTTGCACCATCTCCCTTTGAAAAAAACAAACATCAATCTTTAACACGCCAGGTAATCACTGCTAACTTTTGCACACAATAGTGTTACTCGTCGTTTTAAGTATCTATAGTGCGTTATCCATGCTTTGCCGTTTGTAATCATCATCTCGTAGCGGAGAGTTCAATATGCGGTTATGTGTTGTTTTTGTGGAATGAAAATTATCAACAAAGTATAGTGGCTGCCTGTTGATGGTGCCAGGGACAACCTCCCCTAACTCTGGACAGACCCACACTAAACCTGTGTGGGTGAGTCTTTTGCACTCTATAGGACACTCCTGGCGAAAACAAACGCACATTTGTTATACCCGGTATGTTGTTTCACGGCGTTTACTGATCAGGCATAACATTTGATGTGTTTTTTCTCAATAATTCACATGGAATTATTTAATTATGGACACTTTAGTTATTCTTTACATACTATAGTTAATTCCATAATACTGTAATGTGTTACCCTCAGAGCAAATTGATGTTTGTCATTTATTATTACTTTTATATCAGTAACATTTGATATAGATGTTCGATCGTTAACAAAACAGATTAGTCTACGGGGTGGACACATATGATTATAAAACACAAAACTCGGACATTTGAGCGAGTGTGTGTGTGTGTGATAGTCAGCAATAGAACCAACTGACTCAGTGATGCTAACTTACTTAAACTACCAACATCTCACTGATATCGGCAATAAGCTTATTAACTAAACTATTTAGTTTACAATTATTTTTCAGTTAATGCCATTCACAAGTTTTTCATATATTCTTAGTAACCTTACAGAATATTTGCTTTATATATATTAATTACTAACTATTCATGATGACTGACTGCCTACTTAGCTATTTTAGTTGCTATTTACATTAAATATATGTTTTATAAAATAAAATATAATGTTATATAGTTTTGTTTAGCTAAGCAATAACGTCACTGTAACATGCTTTACATCGCTTGGCAGTAATAATATCTGAGATGTGTCCAAATATCGTAACTCTTCCAAGATCCGATTTCGCATTTCGTGTCTATTTCCTGGCTATTATTAGACGATTTTATTCAGATTAGGAAGGGTATATGGAAGTCAGAGAGTTAACTGAGGTAGTCTATACCCATATAATACCCACAGATGCTTCCTAAACTGTATACAATAGATTAATGATAGCCAGAATATACTGTCAAAATGCTTCATAGTCCTCAAAGGGATATAAACAATTGTATTTTTGCCTGTCTTTCTGTTGCCACTACTGACCCTCCTTATGCTATACTGTTCCAGGACAGTCTGGATGCTGAACAGATCTCGGGTAGGTTTAGTTCAGGGACAAAATCAAGAAGTACAATCCATCGGTACCACTCGAGAATGCATTTTTTTTTTTTTTTTTTTTTTTTTGTATATATAATATATATAGGCCTACAAAAAAAAAAATATATATATATATTATATATTATATATATAAGTATATATTATATATATATATATATATATATATACACAGTATATAATGAAAGGGACGTTACCGGTACTGAATGGACTAAAGCCGGGGTTTATCGGCTACATGTATCCGAGCCTTGAATCCGCTACAGTTTATCATAATAATTTGACTGAGTTTGCTGTTAATTTGTTTTTTAGATTGGTCTTTACACGACTAGAAGCTCCAAGATATAAAATGCAGTCATAATGTAAGTGAAAATTGTCAGATAATAGGCTCAATTTTAGCGACCTTTTGACTCCGATACTATGGCTTAGATACATCCGCCGCTAAAGCGCTCGTGTGACGCCAGGTTTACTTCAATATACAAAGTGATAACGGTACTGATTGGCAGTGGCTATCATTTCGAAATAACACATTCATGATAATAGTTCATAAACAATGAAATTTTGAGTGTAATTACAATTATTATTCTCTCGAATGGTACCGATTTTGATTATGGTCTACAGTCTGGTTTTGAGTGTGACCTATTTTCATCTGGTCAGACCTGCACTAGCCTCTTTTGTCATTTGTGTTTTCTCATGCGTTATTTGCAACCCACTTTTGCCTTTGCAACCAAACCGTTTAACTCCAAATGCATCAGTGTATCTTACCATTTCTTCCACTCCTGTGTACCTTGTAAAACATCTTTCTACTTTTCTACCGAATAAAATAACTCTTATAATGAATATAAACACCATGTGAGGTAGAGCACTTTATTGACAACGTTTCGCATATAGCTTCATCAGGCCAATGAAGCAATGCCTGATGAAGCTATATGCGAAACGTCTATAAAGAGCTCTTCCTCACATGGTGTTTATATTTATACTGTCTACTTTTCAAAGTATATTTTTTTCCAAGAATATACATAAATTCAGCCCCTGTACTCTCAAGAACCTTCGGTGTGGCCTTTGCTCGAACATTCCACATGCTAATTCACATTTGTTATCTATTTATTTTATTTTATATGTATATTTCCTGTTCATTGTAATTTGTACACCAAAATACTCCATTAACCCCCCAAGTAATGTATGCTAAACATTTACCGTAAGTTTGATTGAATCTATTCTCGTTCATCTGCAAACCCTACCACTTTATATGTTATCCTGCACTCCGAATGAATTGTGAAATACGTAGGTATTGTTTACGTTTGTTTATGTTTCTGTGTGTTTGTTTTCGTAAAATATATAATGAATGGACTTTGCAACCAATGTATCCTGTATGTCTTGTGTTTGTCTGTTTGGGTGTAGACCGCCTTATCCTGCACTCAATCCCTCGTTTCTTACGTGTTTGTAATTATTGTACTGTATATTTATCTATATTCAAAAATATTATTCTGCTTATAAACATACATCTGTAATATGAAGGATTAAATGTTATTTAACGCAAAATATATATATATATATATATATATGTTCTTTGTATACTATACACAGTTTACGTATTAAAGAAGAGTGTTATCTTTGACATTTTTATTTTGGAGTTTGTATACTTGTGCCTTCTACAATTTACAAGCCAAGCTAGATATGTATGTTCAAAACTAGCATACGTAGATTATCGGCAAGTTGATGTATTTCCATTGAGTTCTGCGTGCATTCCAGCCCTGCAGAAGGCCTTCGACTCCTTCGACACTGACGGCAAGGGCTACATCACGCCCGAGACTGTGGGAACTATCCTCAGGATGATGGGCGTCAAGATCTCCGCAACGAATCTGCAGGAGGTCATCTCGGAGACTGACGAGGACGGTAAGTTAAAAAAAAAACACGTACTGCACACCCGGTAACAGATCCAACTGGTCCATTGCTGCGTTTAGTTATGCTCTTTTAGCTATTTTAAGGGGATAGTTTTTTATCATTGTAATTAATGTATTTTGTATTATCATTATTATTATAACTTTATTCTTAAGATTGATATTAAAGCTTGAATTCTTAAATTTGATATTTAAACTTAACCTTGATACTTAACCTGAGATTCACAAGCTTAAGAAATTAATGACAAACCAAATTCTGACTGACAATCTCTACCATTTAAGTGGGGAACCTCTCTCCTCTACCATGTTCACAAAATAACGCCTTGGTACAACGTCACCCTTAAAGTCATCAATAAAGTCATATAATATCAGTCAAAACAAAAATAATAATAATAATAAAAACAAAATATATACCCTGTATATATAGTAATATATAAATAAATAAAACAGGCGTAATGATCTAATAAATTGACCAGTAATGTCTTAGTTCCCTTTCATGAACAGTATTTACTTTTATCTTATAGCATGAAACATTTTTCCCGAAGTGTGAGCCAATTGCCATTATAGAAATACTTAATGAATGTTATGAACTGCACACTATATATTTATAACCTTAAATTGTGCATTGTGTATGTTCCTCTCCAAAAAGGATTATCTAAAGCTTAACATTCTGTTACGTATATTTAGATACATATGTTAGCATACTGCTCATGGACTATACTCCATGTATTATAGGTAAGCCAAAACTCTTGAACATTAACCTCTAACACTAAAAAACTACTCGAGTAATCAAGCTAATATGTCTACCATTTTGGAAGAGTCAGGGTATAGGTGTGGAAAGTTACAGGGCCTTTTGCCCTAGTCCATATTGAGTTACAGAGGTTAAGGGTCGCAATTTCTGGCCTACTTATAATGAAAGGACTATAGTAGCAGAGTGTGAACATGTAAGGGTTAAGGCCACTCCGCGATCACTCCACACCTTCCTAACACACACCTGTCCTCTTCTCTCCCTTCAATCAACTCCACAACACCGGATGACGCCATCGACTCTCTTCACTTCAACTTCAATCCGGACCTTCATCAAACTTATATCAACGGGCCTTCCAAACTCGCATCAACTCGTCCTCCACTCTACCGTGATCAAAATGGCCCCACGTCACTCCTCAACATTATATCACCTGGGTTCTGAAATTTTATTCACGACCTTCAACCGGGATTCACGTCGCCTTCAATCATATTCCAACTGGGCGTCCACTTCTCTATTTTGGCTCTGAATCCT
The DNA here is from genome assembly GCA_032716605.1 of Paralithodes platypus. Taxonomy (NCBI): domain Eukaryota; kingdom Metazoa; phylum Arthropoda; class Malacostraca; order Decapoda; family Lithodidae; genus Paralithodes; species Paralithodes platypus. The sequence goes on along the minus strand of CM064501.1, from coordinate 37,792,222 downwards.
CCCCACTCCATCGCTCCCCTTTTGCCCCCTCCACAACCTCCTTACTCCCTCCTTGCCATCCCCACCTACCCCTCCCTCCACCTCACTCTCTCCCTGCCCTCCTCACCTCTCACTCCCTCATTGTCCTCCCCATTTTCCACTCCCTCTACCTCCCACTCACTATCTCCTTGCCCTCCCCACTTCCCTCTCACTCCCTGCACCTTCCACTCACTCCTTCAATGCCTTCCCCCTCCCCCCTCACTCCCTTCCTGTCCTTCCACCCCCTCCCCCTCAGGTTCCGGAGAGCTGGAGTTTGAGGAGTTCGTACAGTTGGCTGCCAAGTTCCTGATTGAGGAGGACGAGGAGGCGCTGAAGACAGAGCTGAAGGAGGCTTTCAGGATCTACGACAAGCATGGTTAGCTATTATTTATATTTGTATATTCTGCCATATAGTTAAGGTGCCATACAAGTGCCTCTTTCCTTCAATTTTCCTTGCCAAGCCTGGGTTTGTTCGTTTCTAAGTAATAGTTGTATAAGGATTCTTCAACCTAAATTAATAAATTTTCGGTTTATTTCAAGCGTGAAAATTCAAATAAGGCCTTCCTCTCGCATCAATCCATTCTCTATACTGTATACTGGTATTTATTGATATGATAATATATAATTGATTATGGCTCATTTGTATCCAATTACTTGCACATGTCTCATACACACAAACGATAAACTTGGGCAGTGAATTATAGATTTAGGGAAATTACGAACTTACTGCATGAGGCTTATGGAAATATTCCAAAATATTGCTAAAATGTATATGACCTATGTATAGACTTACTCAACCACTGTCTGGCTCAACCCACAATTTATCTACCAGTATCTCTCCATCTATCTACCTCACCATCTCTCCTCCAGGCGAAGGTTTCATCAGCACGGACACCCTGCGCGAGATCCTGCGAGAACTGGACAACAGGCTGACGGAACAGGACCTTGAGAGCATCATTGAGGAGGTGGACGAGGATGGCTCCGGAACCCTCGACTTCGATGGTGAGAGGTTTTAGTTAGCTTAGAATAGTTATTTAGGCTTCACTAGTTTATCTTAAGCTGGCGAATAACTAATCCCCATCTTAATTACTCTGCTATTACAAAGTTTGTACTGTATAGCCAAATAGGGTGTTAATTGTGAAAGCCTGTTGATATTATGATGCAGAGATGTGGCAGTTTCATATATTTCCATTAATTATCGATAAATCAACTGCTAGGGGATTAAAGTTTCCCCCAGGTTAAAGAAAATCTAGTATAATTTATAGTCATGTTGTGTAAAGTTAAGGTATGAGAGGTAAGGTTAGAATAGGGTAGGTTGGGTTTAGGTTACATTAGAAATAGGACCTGTAGAACGTCTTTCAAGTACTATTGACTTTGACGATTAGATGTTTAGTTCGTAAGTTTTGTTTATAATATATGGTTAGGGTAGGATAGACTATGTTAATGTTATGCTTTGCTAAGGTAGAGGAGGATAAGTGAGGCCTAGATGCAGTCCAAAGAAAGACGCTCTTAGGGTGATACAACCTTGTTTATATGAGTAAAGAAACATCCCTTCACGATATTGCTTTATCATTTACTTTTCAGCCAGAACTATCTTCTGGAGGTATTAACCTCTGAAGTGCGCATGGGGGTAATTAGACACCTCTCCCTGTGCGCATGTATTTGAGGTGTTTCCGTCACTAAAATATTCATTGTACCATTAATAGCATTAATACTTATCCATATGCGCCTATTATGGGTTGATTATAAAGGTATTAACCTGAAACAACAATAAAACGAGTGAAAACAGCGTTTGGATGGTCAAAATCGGAGATATAGCCCGCGAGTTGTATAATGTATGGGTGAGGCAAGCTGCTTTCCCGCCAATTTCCCCCAAGGCCACTGAGACACAGTCGATCGATACTCTCTCTCTCTCTTGCATTCGCTTGCTATCAGTGATAACCACACCCTGCAACCGGATTTCTAATGTTAGCACGAAAATATACCTCAGAATAAGGGAATAACAGGGAAAATAGGTGATAACTGAAGGAGAGGAGGAAAGTGGGGAAGGAGGGGAGGTAGAGGACTGAGATTTTGCATGGCCCAGGGGCCAAAAAAAAAAATAAACAAAAATAAATAAATATATATATATTTTTTTATTTCGATGTCAAAAGTTGATTTTTTTTTTCTCTGATTCTTAAGAGTCTCCCCGCAGTCCGCCGGGGGAACTCTTAAGAGTCTCCCCGCAGTTCCCGGGTTAAGTACAAAATATTTTCGGCAATATGCTTGTGTCATATAAAAGTACAATATATTTGGATTGTTTTGAAGAGTTGGGAGATGATTGTTGTGAAAATGGAGTCAGGGGTGTTCACATCAAGCCTGTTAATATTTTAGTATCTGTTGATGCAGATTGGTTCATTCAAAGGTTTAGCCCAGAATCGGATCACCGACCATAAACATATGGATATGAAAACTATTGTGTGCTACAACAGACTTATTATATGATTGTTCAATGTTTTTTGTACTGCTGAAACCATAATATATCCGAGGTATTAAGAGAGCTAGAGAACACGAATAGGAAAGCTAATTATGCTTTCTACATATTGTTTCACTAGAAGTTAAATATGCTAGGTAGCTAGGTAGGTAGTAATAGAAATATATTTTAAGATATCATCATACTTTCCTAGTAATTCACATGTATGTTTTACGTTGCACCACTCTAAACCTTGTATTTAATGTTTAAATGGACAATTTGTCACATAGAATTTCCCTTTAAACTGTGGGTGAATGGCAGGATTCTCGAAGACATTGATGTATTGGTTCTAACTTCGGGTTGTTTTTTTATCATTTTTTAAGCAAGTTATCCTATGATATACAATCAACATTTCCGTCAAACTATATATTTAGAGTGTACCAACTAATTTCCAGGTCAGTTATCTCGTTCCTTCCAAGTAGAGCATTTTGTTCACCTTGTTCAATATTCTCCCTTCCAGAGTTCATGGAGATGATGAGCGGTTGAACACAAACCGTTTCGTGTTCAATACATCACAACAAATCTAACCATTGCTTTAAGTGTTGCTTCTCATTATATCTTTATTATTTCTTTATTTTTCGCATAATTTTCTTTCTAACTACTACAGGTATATTATAACGCATTATACTAAATCCAAATAACATCGACCTGCATTTCTCATTCTAATAAATATATGTGTTTCGTTACTGCTTATTATAATTTGAAACTTCATTTTACTGAACCTCTCGTACCTGACTATATAGTAATTTAATGTAAGGATTTTCTTTTTCTTTTTAATATTATATAATACATAGATTAGGCCTCATATTTTGTTTGCTCAACAGTCGTAAGCACATCGTCACAATCATTAACATCTAATATACTTTTCTGTGTAATTTTTTAAGAATTATTATTAATCTCTGATTTGCAATTAACTAAATAGATCATACGCTTACCAAATTATATTATCATAATCTCTTGTAACATGATTCTACGCTTTCAAACTTCTTGATATTATTATAATCTTGTTTAACATAATATCATGAACTTGGTACATTCTGACTAACACATCCATTGGTTATTTTGCAGCACTGCCTCTACATATTCTCAGCTTGCTTGTGTTGTGTCTTTATGCTTCTTTATCTATAGCTCTATGGTTGTGTTGTCCATCTCAATTACCCAATCTCCCATCAAGCCCGCCACAGGAGTCTTCAAAATATTATCTGTACTCTATCGCCAGCCAAGTTAGTCTCTCGGTTGATAATACAATAAAGGTTATACAGGGTCTTTTGAGTGTTTTATTATACATCCTTTAGGATAGAATATAATATATATTCACTGTGGTATACAGTAGGTGGAAACATATATTTGACTACAGAGTTAATGGCCCACTTCGTGTTTTGAAGATGAAGCACATCATTATGATATTGTTCAGTTGTTTATCCTACTCCATCTTTTCCCTGCATAAATATGTATCTCCAAATTTATTTAATTGAAGTGCTGTAACCGGACAAAGTTTTCGGAACATAATAACAATACACACAATACACGATGTTTATTATTAGATATTGAGAGAAGGAGATACAAATGCATTGAATATATACTCTCCATGGAGCTATTAGCGTCCTCTATGCATTCAAAAATGTAACAAGTCTTTTGAACTGTTGTGGATTGAGAGTTGTGGAAAATTACTCAGAAAAATCCACATTAAATTATATGGCTGCCTTTACTTTGTAAACACATTCAGATACGCCTCTGACTTGCATTAGCACAGCTGATGTTATGCGAGTAATGGCATAACGAATTTCTGCTGTGCACGGAAACTTTTGGCCCACCATGTATACAGTATACTCGTATACTATAGGTAGCGCAAACAAACTTGACACAAATCTTGATCCCTGACCTCCTTGTAACTTAGAAGGGCTTATAGTAAACTGGCTGTAAATATCTACACCTATTTCCTGGTGGACTCTTCCCAAATGATAGAAACGTCAGCTCGATTGCTTTCTTTAATTTTAAGTTATAAAAAGTTAAGGGGTCAAGATTATTGTCAAGTTCGCTGGCGCTATCTTATCATACACCGAGACTGGTAATAGTTGAATGATTATTAAAACCAACTTTAGCGTTTGAACTCTGATCTTTAACTTGCCTTTTCTGCAGGAATATACAGTATATGGTTAATATTGTATGGTCATGGTATCACCAAATCAAGTATGTGCTCCTAGTCTAGAGATTATAATATGTTAATCTATAAACTTGACCTTTGACCTTGTTTATAACCAGTTGTTAAAAAAAATATATATTTTCATAATATCCTTGAAGGCACATGTATCAGCACATTTTATGACATTTTAATAAATAGTAAAAAGGTTAATATACAGACTTTAATAATAAACCTTTGCATGAAAATAGACCTTTTGAGTCATATTTGGAATACTTTTTCCTGGTCTTTGTATTGCTATTCCGGGTAGTTTTCTTGATATTGGTGAGAATCTATCTGTCGGTTCAGGAGAAATTTTAATAAAGTGAACTTTGATCTTTAACCATAGCTTTTTTACTTTCAACTTTCGAAACCCTATCATTACAGTAGTTCCAGATAATTTCTATGCACCATAAGTTGCACTATAAAATTGGTGAAAGTCGAATAACTTTCATTGAACTTTGACGTTGACTATTAATTAGGAATATATTTCTTGGTAACATGATCATTGTATGGACATTACAAATATATACGCTTAATCTGGAAATATCGCTATCGATAGTTGGTTTGGAGGAAAAATATAGAATAGTTTTCTTGGCCTTGGACTTTCATTTTGACCAAGATACTTTGTCTGCTTTTATCCCTTCCATATTATAGCCAAATAGGCCTATCTCAGCAAGAAATTGTGATATTTGAAAGAATAGTGTAAACATTGATACATTGATCTTAGTATTTGACCGGTGACATTAGCCTTTGAAAAATAATTTAATTGTAATCTGACTTTGGTATTGGCATGCCTGAGATATGTCATGATTGATGATAATCGATCTGTTAGTTTGGGAGATTTTTTTTTTATCCATTGACTTTGACCTTTAACCTCAGGCATATTTAAATGAAGATAGTCAGGGAGTTATTTATACAGTGTACACAGCGAGTAGCCCGGTGAATCTGGTGAAATTTGAATGAAAGATAAAAAAGCTCAAATATTTGACCATAATGTTAGACCTTTAATGTTTAGTTTGGGTATTTTACAGGGACAACCATAATTTGAATATAAACATTTTAACATAATTTAAGGAGAATTTTCAGGACCCCATTCTCCCTCATGTTTAGCAACACTAGTTTTAAGATTTTAAGACATTCACCCAACTAGTTTGGCAATTTTAAGAGTTTTTGTACCATTTAGGTGTCGATGTCGATGGCAAGCCTGCAATTTAGTAGGACTTTTTTCTACCGAAAAATGCACAAATTTGTCTTGTCTTGGGGGTATTTTTATAACATTAATGGATATCTATAGAGGAAACAAAAAATATAATAATTAAATAAATAATTATCTCCCCTTAACCCATTCAAAACCAGGGATGTTCTTTTAATCATATTCTGACAACTATTACACGATTTTCTTTAGCTTAGGAAGGACCCCAAGCAATAATAAGGCTTCAAACTATCTCGACCAACCTCTTTAACTACCACAGATCCTTCCTAAGCTGCAAAATATCATCTAATTATAGCTAGAATAAAATACAACACGTCGCTGGTATACAAAGGGTTAAAAAGTCTGTGAGGAGTTTGAGGACAGACAGACCAACCGACATACTGACATGTTTACCCAGCACTCTATGGTACGGACGAGTCAGTAACACACAGCTGATGCAGTGTGGGAGGAAAAATATACATGACATGATGATTTATGATTACCTTTAAGGGGGTATAGTACTCGCTTTTTCTGGACCCCCTTCTCCCTCATGTTTTGCATATTAGTTTTGAGGTTTTAAGATGTTTGGCCCATTAGTTTGGTGATTTTGAGACCTTTTGTGCAATTTCTTTGTCAATATTAAGACCTTTCGTGCCATTTAGGTGTCAAATTTGTCTTGGCAAGCGATAGCGAGCCTCTATTTTTAGAAGGATACATAGATACAGTGTGCATAGATACACTGTCTAAATGGAGCTGAAATCAAATAAAGAAAGCCATCACCAGTACTATAAGGCTTAATGTTTATGTTTATATTACTTCGCTATGCCGTCAAATAAATTAAAAATAATATGTAAACTTGTCATTACTAAATTTTAAAACGTTTTTTGTACACATATTTATGAAGAGATTATTGTTATTGAATGGTTTACAAACAATTGATTCCATATATTCAGCTAAGCTTGGTTCATATTAACCACCTTCATTAAAAACATATTCAAAATTATTTGTGCTTTATGTTTTATTATTTTATATTTCAGAGCTTCCCAAGACTGACTGACTGATGCTGCTGTTTGGTCATGTGAGTGTTATTTGCTTCAAGTTTCTGTATTAACGTCTAATGTATTTCATATGCTGAGCGTTATGTTAAAAATTTAATTGATCGTACTGTATATTTACATATGGAAATGTTCATGAATTCGGCATATATAAGCGTTTGTTGGTTGGTTTTAGATACATGACCATACTGTACAAACTATAGTCTTAGCAAAAAAATCCAAGTTTTAGGGTAATTTTCGAATTCAATTTTTTTAGGGGTGTATTTGGATTTTCAACTGCTCCTGTGCACCATAAAATAGGGGCCCAAATTCATTTAACCTTATATCAAAGGACTCCTCATGGTGTAGGAATTCCAAACAGGCCTATGCCCGTGGTTTAATGCTACACTATGTCAATTTGGCAAAATAAAATTGATTGTGTTAGGGTCATATGACATTTGTATTTTGGGGCATTTTTTTTTACTTCTGGGCAGCTTTTAAAAAAAGATGTAAAAACGCTAATTCTGCTAAACACGTTAGCCTAGAAAATAATGTATGGAGTATGCCCAACTATTTTTCCCTGGTATACTACAACCTTCTGGATCCATTAGTAGCAGTAGAAAAAAACATTGGATACTATTGTGGAAAATCGTGTTTATGAGAGTGGGAAAATACGGCCCAAAAATGATTTTTGTTTTTCACAAATTATGGTCATGGTGTTACGGGTTTTTAAGTTTAAATCCCGTGCCTTCAGTCAGCTGGCTGTCGGACACAGTGACTGTTCAATGGAGCGTTATCCTTCCCACATTCCGCAAGCTACTCTTGTCCTTATTTTTATATTGCGAGACTTGGCTCGATGTAGGGGTGTGAATTGATGCTACAATATAAATATGTGTTATACCAGTGCTTAGATTAAGCAGATTTCCTCCATTTTATGCTGTTTTATAAGACCCCAAACTTAGTCCGAATGTGCAACTTGGCTTCCTGACTATGACAACTGATTAGTTTTATATTTTTCAATACTTTGGAAACTCGTTTGTCTATTTACCTACTAAATTATTATTTTAGGGAACAATATAGATTGTTTATTAATGCTTTAGATGATTGTATTGTCAAAACAATCATTATCACGTCTGTTGTTGAATAGAGGATAGCTGTAAATAGCGACGAAATCGAACAGTTGTCAACAGCCTATCACGATCCCCGAAGGTTCAGTGTTTCCATACAGGCCTGGTCAGATTAATTGGTCCCAACTATAGCTTAGTTTCCCTTTAAAGTCAATAGAAGAAAACGAAACACTCCAGGTTGGCAGCAGAGACTAGTTTATATTAGAATGCATGGGCACATGAGGTACTTTTTTTTTTTGTGTACGAGCCTAATGTAATATTTCGCATTTCTATTAGTGTTTCTTATCTATGAATACCTGCTGATTCTGGCGTTATGATGTTTAATAATGAATAGCATATGTCAACAATAATATCTGAAGAAGTAGGTCACCAACCAGACATTCGGTCTCTACCATGAATGTGTAAACATTACAACGTATTAGGGGCTAAGGGGGGTGTTTCGTAAAGTGTTTTTAAAGGGGGAAGGGGGGGGGGGGGTTCATACAGTGTTTTTAAAGGGGGGGGGGGGGGCTCCAATCTGTACGGTTCACCCCGTTTAGTAACCACTGATGCATATAGGGAGATTTTTAAGTTCAGGGGTTGAAGTTTCTATTGCTTATTCTAGACATACTTTATTTGGGTATATATATTTAATTACCTTCTCAATACTCATTTAGGTGATGCAAAGTATGATGAACAGATCTGTACCCTTTGGTAAAAAGGCTGTAAGTGGGCCTTAAAGTTACTTGATATAAATAGTAAACATATATTTTACCACTAATGATTAGCAATAAAGTTGTTTACCTGATTTTTAATGAATATTGTTCCACTAGTAGTACGGATCACCCCCACTTCACCATACCTTAGGCTATGGGCCCAAATTCATATAACCTGATTCCAATCGGCTCCTTATGGTGTATGGATTTCCAAATATATTCGTGGTTTAATTAAAATAGATTTTTCCCTTGATTCGTAGAGATCCGTCTAAAGCTGAATAAAATCGTCTAATGAAAACCAGAATAAATTTGTGTAAAGCATCATACTCCTCGATATTTCTCTTGACTCCTAGAGATCCGTCTAAATCTGAATAAAATCGTCTATGGATAACCAGAATAAATGTGTATAATTAATCTTACTTCTCAAGGGGATAGGAATAAAGGCTGTGTCACACGAGCTCATTTTCCGGCAGTTTTCGATGAGCAAGTTTTTCTCGTAATATGTTGAGGCTCTTTCGCATTGGAATAGGAAACTAGATCAAAGGCAGATTATGTTCGCTAGTTTAATAATTATGGAACTTTTATTTTCAAGCTGCCAGACAACAACTGCTCGTAAAAATTGTTGGAAAAATAGCTCATGTGACACCAATTATACAGCGAAGGAGGTCATGTAGCTCCCCCACATTGCTCTCTCTCTCTCTCTCTCTCTCTCTCTCTCTCTCTCTCTCTCTCTCTCTCTCTCTCTTTCTCTCTCTCTCTTTCTCTCTCTTTGCTTCCTTTCCTACCACTTTCCTTTGCTGTCGGGTTTCCTATCTCAACTAGAAATAAGTCCTGACCACCTCGTTGGAATCGCAAGGCCTGTGTGACCAGTATATCTGTGTAAATATATATGTCTGTCTCTCTGTCTATCTCTCTCTCTCTCTCTCACACCCATACCCATATATGTCTGTGCTCTCTGAAACTACTATAATGTTCTCTGCTATACAGTATATTGTTGTGTTTACAGACTTGACTATATCCTCTATTTTAAACCCCTTTTGACGTGTTTTGACAGTTTATTCTGGCTATTATTAGACGATTTTATTCAGATTAGGAGGGTTAGGCTATATGGATGTCGGAGGCTTAATTGAGATAATTGGCCTTTTGATACCCACAGATCCTTCCTTAGCTTTATAAAATCCTCTAATGGTAGCCAGAATGTACTATCAAGATGTGTCAGCTCAGTAATAATGAAGACTGAGACCAGACCATTGTTTGCCCTGTTTATATAGACATAGTATAATACTGTAGTTGTAATCCTTCCTCTTCAAGCTTGTCTCACTTTCACACTCACACACACACACTCACAGTTCAGTCTCTCTCTCTCTCTCTCTCTCTCTCTCTCTCTCTCTCTCTCTCTCTCTCTCTCTCGTCTAGTGTTTTCCTTTCCTCCTCACCTCCCCCCCTCCCCCTTTTTTTCTTCGCACCCAATCTCCCCTTTAGCCACAGTATACCTGATTTCTACACAGTTATTTTCGCGCGAGTTATATTTACAGGGATTTACATACATTTACATAGATACACTGACCACACAGGCCTTACGATCCAAAAGAGATGGTCTGTACATGTTGCTAGTAGATATAGTGGAAGCAAAGGCTAGCACTGCAGAACATTTTATATAGGTCTTTCTAATATTTATTGGGATCTTATGCCACTAAAGTTAGCTCCCCATGCTTTGTTTTCAGTGATTCGCACTCTCTCTCTCTCGCTCTCGCTCTCTCTCTCTCTCTCTCTCTCTCGTGCAATCGTTGTCTTACATTTTCCTTTATTTGGGGTTTTGCTATCTCTACTGGAAATAGGTTTTATTTTGGTTACTCAGACATTTTTTCTTTAGCTGATAATCAACCTCTAGAACTCAGAGGGGTTAATACTATCTCAATGAACCATGTGAATGATGTAGGATTTTGAATTTCAACCAGAATAAGATTAAAATTACGTCACACTTTTTTTTAGTGTGTTTCTCAGACTTCCATCAAGCTTGAAATTACACCCCCTTGACCCCCTTTCAAGATAAATTTGTAAATTTTTCGGTAGAAAAATGTCCCGGCTGAAAGCCGGTTCCTCTTAAATTACAGGCTCGCTATCGCTCGCCAGGATAAAATTGACCTGAATGGCACGAAAGGTCTTGATATGGGGTGAAAGTTCTTAAAATCGCTAAACTAATGGGGCAAACGTTTTATAATATCAAAAGCAATGGGGCTAAACATGAGGGAGAAAGGGGTCGAGAAAAAAAAATCCCTCTAGTGGAGTTCTCCCCTTAAATGTCGCCTAACAATTTTAACTTAAAGGATGTATAATCAAACCGTTCACAGACCCTGTTTAACCTTTTATTGTATGTCAACCAATAGACTAACTTGCCTGGTTGTAGGTATGAAGATCTCCTTGATGTGAGCTTGATGTGTTCAGATGGACGACACAAACATAAAGCTAGAAATAAATCTTATAAAAACACGACACAAGCTGAAGACACGTGGAGGCCAAGCGGACACGGTGGAATATTACTGAACGTGTTATTCACAATGTGATTAACCCTTTCAAGCTCCAATACGCGTTTCTGTTCTATTTCTGGCTACTATTAGACGATTTTATTCAGATTAGTAACGGTATATGGAAGTCAAAGGGTTGATTGAGATAGTATTAACCCTTTTAGTACCCACAGATCCTTCCTAAGGTGCATACAATCGTCTAATGATAGCCAAAATTAACTGCTAAAACGCGTTAGAGCTTCAAAGGGTTAAATCATATTGTGTGATATTATATTTATATCAAGGGTTTGGAAATGTATGCTCAAGTTACAACATATTATTATGCTAAAATTAATTTCTATTTTGGAAGAGTATATTTCTAATGTTATTGATATTTCTTTAATAAGGATACTAGTGAAGCATATTATTAAATTACTATTTTGGAAGAGATTGCAAAGGTTATTAATGTCTTTAATAATAACACTAGTGAAGCATATTAGGCATTACTGACAGTAAAATTGTGCTTATGATTGCTGAAGAATCGGATTATAAGAAATAAGCTATGCATTGCATTTGGTAAATGAAAAATATAAAAAAACGTCGACTAATATGAACAGGTAGTCAGGTACAAGAAGTTGAACGGAATAAGAAATAATTGTGAATGTTTATAATGAGCAATGGCGAGCCAAATACATTTATAATGATCAATGGCGAGCCAAATACATTTATAATGATCAATGGCGAGCCAAATACATTTATAATGATCAATGGCGAACCAAATACATTTATAATGATCAATGGCGAGCCAAATACATTTATTAGAGCCAAAAAACAAAACAACGCATATCGATGTTATTATGCTAAAAAAAAAACGCTTAGATAGAGCACGTATAAGATGTAATGACAAGCAACATTTAAAGGCATGGTTAGTTCTTTTGTGATGTAGTGAACACTGTGAACGAGCAGCGTTTTGTGATGTAGTGAACACTGAACGAAAAGTGTTTAACCGCTCATCATCTCCATGAACTCTGTAAGGAAGAACAGTGAACAAGGTGAACAAAACACTCCACATGGAAAGAGCAATCCTGTAACTACTTTTTTATACAGTCATGCTTGATAAATCGACGAAAACTAAAGTCCATTTATTTTAGTTAGGCCAGAAATCGCAGCCCCTAACCTCTAAAACTTAAACACGACTAGAGTAATTGAGCTCACATTTCTACCATTTAGGAAGGGTCCGCCAGGGAATAGGTGTGGACATGTGCAGCCCATTTGCTCTAGCCCTTTTGAGTTACAGAGGTTCGAGGTTGCAATTTTAACCTTGTCTATTCTATCTATTTAACTCGGCGATCAATTATAACCTAACTAACCAACTAAGCCTCTTTCACTAGGTTCGAATCCTTGGCGTACCACATGTAGTCATTAATTTCCTTGATTTCATTAATTAGGTTTATTTGTAAATCAATTAGATAATATGAATTTACATAGCATACCTTTAGCGTTGTCTATTCTAATTATTTAAATTAGCCATCTATTATAACCTAACTAACTAAACCTCTCTCACTTTACATAGCATAACTTTAACCTTGTCTATTGTAACTATTAAACTTAGCCATTTAATGTAACCTAACTAACTAACTAAGCCTCTCTCACTTTACATAGCATCATTGTAACCTAACTAACTAACTAAGCCTCTCTCACTTTACATAGCATCATTGTAACCTAACTAACTAACTAAGCCTCTCTCACTTTACATAGCATCATTGTAACTTAACTAACTAACTAAGCCTCTCTCACTTTACATAGCATCATTGTAACCTTGTCTATTGTAATTATTGACTTGTATTATAACCTAAGCACCCAATTTAGGGGAGACTGGCCGTTTGTTTGGTCTATTAATTCATGTATTCATATTTGTTTAGTTTCCTCCCTAGACCTCCATCAAGCTTAGAAAAACACCCCCTAAACCCCTCTTCAAGATAAATTTGTACATTTTTCGGTAGAAAATGTCCCGGCCGAAGGCCTGTTCCTCTTAAAATTGCAGGCTCACTATTGCTCGCCAGGAAATAATTGACACCTAAATGGCACGAAAGGTCTTAAAATTGACAACGAAATGGGGCGAAAGGTGTTAAAATCACCAAACTAATGGGCCGAACGTCTTATAATCTCAAAACTAGTGGGGCTAAACATTAGGGAGAAGGGGGCCCATAAAAAAGGTCTTCCTCCCCTTAAACTCACTCACCATCAAAGTCAAGGGTGCCGGAACCGTCCTCGTCCACCTCCTCAATGATGCCGGTAATGTCCTCCTCTGTTAGCTTGTTATCCAGTTCGCGCAGGATCTCGCGCAGGGTGTTGGTGCTGATGAAACCGTCACCTGGATAAAGATATATAGTTAGGAGAGAGAGAGAGAGAGAGAGAGAGGGGGTAGAGAGATAGGTAGGTAGGTGAGGTGAGATGGGGTGGAGAAGGGTGGTGATGCTAATGAAACCGTCACCTGGTGGACAGATACGGAGAGTTAGTTAGACAGATAAGGCCAGCTGAGAGAGAGAGAAATAGGTAGGAAGGTAGGTGAAGTGAAGTGAGGTGAAGAAGTGTGTTGGTGCTTTTGAAACCGTCACCTGGAGTGAGAGAGAGAGAGAGAGAGTGAGAGCAGGTGAAGAAGGGTGTTGATGCTGATGAGAGAGAGAGAGATTGGCGGGGGAGGGGTGTAGAGAGAGAGGTACTGTAGGTAGGTGAAGAGGGTAATTAGTTGTCGAAACATCTCTCGAAGGATACCCTTATTGATGAACCTTTCTCCTGTCAGAAACATAGTGTCTATCTATCTATTACCAGACGCCTTCATCCCCGATCGAGTGGCCATGAAGGAATCGCCTCTATATTCTGTTCAATTATCTATGCATCATTGAACTGGTAAATTAATCCGAAAAATTCATATACTAGGTAGGCCTACAGAAGTTATCAGATGATTCAGTTCAAACCAAAATATCTCAATGAAATTTGTATCGAACCCAAGCAAAAATTGAGTGTCCTATAAAGTTTATAGTGCTTCAGAGTTTAAAGGTTCAAGAATTCCAATGGGTGTTTTCTTATTGTTAAGTATAGGTTTGAAAAAACGTCTCACCGTGTTTGTCGTAGATCCTGAAAGCCTCCTTCAGCTCTGCCTTCAGCGCCTCCTCGTCCTCCTCTACCAGGAACTTGGCTGCCAAGCAAATGAACTCCTCAAATTCAATCTCTCCGGAGCCTGTATGGGCGGAGGTGGAGGGGGCGTTGAGGGAGTGGAGGGGGTATGGAGGTGAGAGGTGGAGGGGGCATGGAGGAAGTGGGTAGGTGGAGGGGGTATGGAGGTAAGAGGTGGAGGGGGCATTGAGGGAGTGGAAGGGGCATGGAGGTGAGTAGGGGGGAGATGCGAGGGGCGTGGAGGGGAGTAGGAGGGGCATGGAGGTGAGTGGTGGGAGGTGGAGGGGGTATGAAGGTGAGTGGTGGAGGGAGTGGGGGAGAGGTGGAGGGGCATGGAGGTGAGAGGTGGAGGTGGAGTGGGCATGGAGGAAGTGAGTGGGGGAGAGGTGTTAGATTTTGTTTTAAAGGAGATGCAGAAAATGGGACGCATTCGATTTTGATTCAAGGGAGATGGGGGTAGAGGTGGAAGAGGTGGATTTTGATTTGAAAGCAAGAGAGGAGAGCAGGACGCATTGGATATGGATTCAAGAGAGACGAAGATCCCATTTAAATGTTGTGTAGTTGGAGATCAGTTAGGCCATTTCAGGTTAAGTTGAAGAGCGGTGTGGTTCAGGACGATAATAGCCAAATTGAGGTATCAAGTTGTAGAGCGATGGAAGACCGGATTGAAGTTGAAGTGAATGTAGAAGATCCCAGCATTCGGTGTTGTGGAGTCGATGAAGGCAGCAGCATCATTGAAGGGAGAGAAAAGTGTGAAGTATGTTAGTGGTCGCGGAGTAGCCTCAACCCAACATGTTCATATACCTCCACTGCTTCTTAGGATTGCATCACTAAACTTCCATTGCTAATGTTCCAAGTAGATTAAAAGGATTTTTTAAGTAATTTGTTTAATATCAAATTATATTTCGATGAGCACTGAATCCATTTATTCACTTCGTAATGATTGTAAAATCATAATTTATTTACTAATCTTTTAATCATTTGATCATTATAGTAAACTATGATTACGAACTTGGATTCAAGTTTTGAACTTAAAAATATCCTTGTCATTGAAGAACATTACTTTTGATTTAGTACGTCAATGTCTAGTATGCAGATCTTAAAAAGTTGAGAGTTGCCTCAGACTGTGTTTATTATCACGGCAATTGGCTCACACATCGGGAAAAGCTATTACATCATGTAATTAAGACGTACTGTATATGGTATCTTACTAGAGCATTTTATTTCCTGCTACATTTATAGGATCTTTTGCATTAATATCAGAAACTAAGCTGGAGTATGATTATTCTAGGTAACTAAATTCTTATGCAACTTGAATTTGGAAACTGTCAGACCAAAATGTTCAAAGGATGTTGAAGGCTAAACCGTTTGTATGTAAAGTTTACTGCACATATTCCGTTCCCTAATATCTCAGTTAATTAGTCATTTTGGCAGCACCGCACCTCCCTCCCCAACCCCCCTCCCTCACTCCACCTCCTGGAAGGTAGGAGGTGGAGTGAGGGAGGGGGGTTGGGGAGGTGGGTGAAGCGCTGCCAAAATACAAAGTTACTGGGATATTGGGGAACGGAATATGTGCAGTAAAATACAGTACCCAGCATAATCCTTTCATTCGGTTTAAGACTTGTGTTATTTACCTCAATAATTGTATATAGTTTTAAGAAGGACCTTTTGATTTTGTTTTTAAACTATCTCGCAGAGCCATTGGAATACAACAATTATACCTAAGATGAGTAAGGTCGTCTTGAGTTAGATCAAATTAAACTAGGCCTCATATGATTGTCAGTATTAATTATTCCAGTGATGTTGAACCAAGTCATTATTATGGTCGGTCTTATTCCAGCTGTTATTGCCCTGTTATTGTCTTGGTTACTCAGCTACTACGAAGATTTTATACAATAACATGTTGCTAATTATGAAAGAACCATAGTAGTTTAATATTTGTCCATTAAGTATCGATAAATCAGTTGTATATCAGATGATGGTAAATCAAATCCCTTAGCAACTGATTTCTCGATACTTAATTGTAAGCTATGAAACTACTATATCTGTTTGTCATATTAATGCCAAATTTTATTAATATACAACCTATTTCCCTACAAATTCTTCGTAATAGGTGAGTAATCAAAATGCCGTCTGACAATTTACCGTCAGCAGGACAAAAACCGACTATAGTGAACTTGTTGGAGGACACAGGCTCTCCGCACGGGGGTAAGGAGATCAGTCAGTCAGTCTTTGTTGGTTTGTCATTCATTTCTTGAGAATAAGAATAACTGTGGTTAACGTAATCATCATGATACCAAGAATGGTAAAGGGGTGGGACCTTTTTTTAAGATTGTTTGTGTGTGTGTGAACTTACCGTCCTCGTCAGTCTCGGAAATAACCTCAGCTAAGTTGACCGCAGAGATCTTGACGCCCATCATCCTGAGGATAGTGCCCACAGTCTCGGCCGTGATGTAGCCCTTCTTGTCCATGTCGAAGGATTCAAAGGCCTTCCGGAGGGCTGCGATTTACGAGAGATTCATTAGAAATATATATTTTGCCTGCCAGGGGACGACATTTGTTACTCTGTTAAGATGAGCAGATTAATTGTGATTAATTTGAGAATCAGTAGTGAATAATATTTGTCAATGGTTATAAGAATAATGGTTACAATAATAACTGTGGAGTATATACTCAAAGGTGTTATTACGCTTTACAAATAATTTCATTATTGTATACTGCATATAGTCTACTCCTGTTATACTAAAATACCATATAATCACACTCATAATAAACTATCAATCTGCTAATAGATAAGTAACCAAATCACATTATAAGTGCAGGGTACCAGATAGGTGGACATAGATCTTTCGGGGAATATTGGTTGCATATCTAAACCCCAGTGACAGATCTAGGACATGTCAAGTTTGTCGCAAGTAACACGTCTTGGAGGGAACACAATATATCATATCAACGCACTGAAACATTTATTAGATTGAAGGACTGTGAATTATGCATGCAAGGGGCTGTGGATGATGCTGTTAAACTTGGTAGATTGTCTGGATTGGAGTGTCAGCGTGTTTGGGAGTGTTTCGTATGAGTGAGTGTTTTAATTGTGTGTAGAGAGGTTGTATAGCTGCAAGGATGAGTGAGTAATTGTCTGTCTATGCAAGGTGATTAGTGACATGTAGAGGTGATTATGTAAGGTGATTAGTGACATGTAGATGTGATTATGTAAGGTGATTAGTGACATGTAGATGTGATTATGCAAGGTGATTAGTGACATGTAGATGTGTGTATGCCAGGTGATTAGAGATATGTAGAGGTGATTATGCAAAGTGAATAGAGACAATTAGAGGTGTTTATGCAAAGTGAATAGAGACAATAGAGGTGTTTATGCAAAGTGAATAGAGACAATTAGAGGTGTTTATGCAAAGTGAATAGAGACAATTAGAGGTGTTTATGCAAAGTGAATAGAGACAATTAGAGGTGTTTATGCAAAGTGAATAGAGACAATTAGAGGTGATTATGCAAAGTGAATAGAGACAATTAGAGGTGTTTATGCAAAGTGAATAGAGACAATTAGAGGTGTTTATGCAAAGTGAATAGAGACAATTAGAGGTGTTTATGCAAAGTGAATAGAGACAATTAGAGGTGTTTATGCAAAGTGAATAGAGACAATTAGAGGTGATTATGCAAAGTGAATAGAGACAATTAGAGGTGTTTATGCAAAGTGAATAGAGACAATTAGAGGTGTTTATGCAAAGTGAGAAATCACATGTAGAGGAAGACAAAAACATTATTCATAGCTTAGATGTGCAGATGAGAGAGAGCGCGCGCATAGTATATAAATGTTGATGTGTAGGATTGACAGTACGTTGGTGTGCATTTGCATGATAACGCCAGAATGAAAATAGCCTACGCTGTTGTGA
Organism: Paralithodes platypus; assembly: GCA_032716605.1. Classification (NCBI taxonomy): domain Eukaryota; kingdom Metazoa; phylum Arthropoda; class Malacostraca; order Decapoda; family Lithodidae; genus Paralithodes; species Paralithodes platypus. The sequence goes on along the minus strand of CM064501.1, from coordinate 37,773,870 downwards.
AGATGAATGAAGATGTGTGTTCTTAGAATAAATGACACATTGGATATACTTTCAAAGTTTGGTTGTATTCCGAATATATAACAACGTGCATTAAAATATATATAATATTATGTACGGTACTTTAATAGTGTATATATAAATCTACTAAACATTTCCATTGAGAGGTCCCACCCATTAGGGGGGAGAAGGGGGAGTGCGGGGAGGTAAGGGTGGAAAGTGTTCTTGAATAGATTTCCAAAATATATTCACACTTATGTTGGCACAAAGATAGGTTAGATTCCCAATATTGTCTTTGTCCATTAATTGGGTTTTATATATCAAGGTTACAACATGCATCCAAATAGACAATATCTCCAAAACTATACCTAAATGTGGCCTATTCTGATCAATATATAGTTGGTACCACATAATAAACTTATGTCTGCCATTTTTTTAGTTGTTAAAGAAGCACTGGATGTCCTTTTCTCAGATTCCAAAATTCGAAGAACTATTAATCTAAGAAGTTAAGCTAGGCTACCCCCTGCCAATCGGCACCATTCGAGACACCTAATAGTTATAATGAAAATCTAAAGAGCTTCATTTATATATATTCCTCTAACCTTCCGTGCTGCACAAAGGGTTGTTCTTGTTGTTGCTGCTATTACCAAGGCTGTCTGGCCGAGCAGCCCCAAGGTCCCGAGTAAGGCCAAGGTCATAACCGAGCGCCACCACAAAACCCTCCCTGCTTACCACTAATAAAGCCCAGGTGACCGAAGCCACTCCAAGGCGGGGAGCTGAGGAGGGTGCGGAAACGCCCGGGAAACCAAAGCCCCACCCAAGGCCCTGTGCCCCTCAGCAATTATGAAGGGGCAAAGGAAAAATGTGACGCTTTGGCTTCTAATCTGCCAACCTCTAGGTTGGCAGTAGGGAGGTCAATCCCCGAAAGAGATGCCGTCACTTGAGATTTGGATGCACAAAGGGTTTTCCAGTGTACCTATATATTTTGAGTCTTCTCCATTATTTTTTTTCAGTTTCTCTTGAAGATGGGTTCTGTATAGCCCGAAAGGTTAGAAGAATATGGATATCAAATTGTTGCCAAGTTTTGTCAAATTTTGGTCTTCCTTGGTTTTACTGAATGGATCTGTTTCTCAAAAATGATCAATCACACTAATTAACATTATTCATATTGTTTGGGACTAGTTAGTTAGAGGTGATATCCATTAATTGGCAATCAGTATGTATTGTATATTAGTTCTTTCTTGTATATTTGATTTTATGGTGAAATTGCGCCTCCTCGGATGGTGCCGATCGGTTATATTTCTGACCCAAGAACTAAACCTACCCGAGATCTGCTCAGCATCAAGAGTGTCCTGCAATGGTAGCATCAAATGGTCAGTAAAGGCGATACAAATACCCGTGGTGTTATGTCTTAAATATTTGTTGTCATCTTTGGACATATTTTCTCTCAGATATTATTATTGGAAAGCAAAGTTAATGCACGCAAGAATATCGTTAATGCTTGGCAATATGAAGTTATATGCAGTAAGATATATCCTTTTATATTGATATAGTTGCTATTTAAAGACATCTTGGGACATATTCTTCTCGGATCATATTACTGCAGATCGAAGTTAAGCATGTTATAATTACGTTATTGCTTAGTATTATAAATTATAAAGTTATACTGCTAAATAGGTTTTTCTTTTGAGACAATGCACTTGTTATATTATAGACAGCTTTTGACATTATTTTGAAACATTATTGCAAAGCGAAGTTAAACATGCTAGAATTACGTTATTGTTTAGCTAAATTAAGTTGTATTGCTGTAAAATTTAGTTTAAATTGTGGCAATAATAATATATACTATAAATAACAATAAAGAATAGAGTTAAGTAGGCAGTCAGTTGTCCTGAAAAGTTGAAATCTTATAATATGTTAGCGACATTATTATTAAATATGTTTAGATGATGATATAAGTTAACATACTGAATATATACTAAACATTATTGTAATTTTAAGATGTTAGTAGATAATCTAATTGTCGAATGGAATCATTATATATTTGTGTCATATATAAAGGGTACATTTTTCGGCAGTTTCTGATATCTATAATGGTCCAATAATTCATCACCATTATCATCATCAGTAGAATCATCATCACATCATCTTCATCACCATTATCATTATTATCGTAACACCATCACCATCATCATAATCATCATCACTGCAGGACAAAGTCCTCTTCAAAACTCTTCTATTCCAATCAGTCAGATATTAGCCTATTCCAACTTTAGGATATCATCCCTGCATCTGGTTCTGTGTCTACCTCTCCCTGTAGTTTCATCTCTAAGTTCCTATTCTGCTGTAGTAGTAGTTCGGCTCTTAAGGGGGGGGTGACCTGTTTTTTTCTGTCTTGGTTGTATCCATTCGGCCCCATTCAGCCTACTGTTTTAAGACACTTATCCCCATCCAGGTGTTGATTTTCTCCACACTAACAGACTGTTTGACTCTTCCCAAACGGTAAAACACATCAGCTCGGTTATTCGTCGTTTATGAGTTATGAGAGGTTAATCGTCGGGATTCCTAGACTTATCATAATGAATTTACACGGATTTACAACAAGGCTTTTCTCCGCAACTTTGGTCTAACAGCATTTTGAGACTATTTTTACTAGATGAGGCCCTGAACACTAACTAGGCCATCCACTCCCTCTTCTACAGATAGCACCTGGCCAGATCTGTCACCACCATCTTTGCTTAAGCTTTTGAGTACCGTACCAGCGACGTGTCTTATATGTTATTGTAGCTATATTTAGACGATATTATGCAGCTTAGGGAGGATCTGTGGTAGTTAGAAGGGTTGGTTGAGATAGTTTGAAGCCGGATTAATGCTAGAGGTCCTTCCTAAACTGACCAATATCGTCTAACAGTTGCCAGAATATGATGAAAAGGACGTCCCTGGTACTGAATGGGTTAAGACATCCAAGAGTCTTGTGCCATCACCTTGTGGGCTATATTTTCAGAGATTTGAGGTGAGATTGCTCCCCTATTGTCTGCAAAGGTCTAGCGTGTCCAGGCATTTGTACCACAACGTCCCTTGAATTTGGCTCTGTCACTCCTTTGGCTTTGGGGGAGACACTCGTAATAGGGTTGCCTTTTCATAAAAATAAATAAATAAATAAATACAAACAAATTTCCATTATTCAGAATACACCAATATACCTAACCTATGAATTGTTTGAACCCTTGCTTGACACTTATTTCAATTTTAATATCCACTCGCTTTACAATGTTGGAACTGTAAGGCCTGTTCAATAGTCAAAGAATAACTTATATTCTCATAATTTCATTCAACTAGGAGACATTTCTCACTGGTACTTTCAATACAGAGGACGTCTTCTGCTTCATTCTAGCTATATTTAGACGATTTGATGCAGCTTAGGAAGTATATGAATTTGGTTGCATGTCATATGTGGCTTCAGATACGTTGCTACGATTTCAAGAATATTCGTGTGATCACTATTTTCTAGATATAAACGACTTGCGAGAGAGATGCTTGTAAAATGTAGCTAGAATATGCGAGAGACACAAACGTAGGCATATATACGATTACACTATCGTTGCGTTCGATATATATTCAAATGGATGCGTCGCCAATTATGTCCTTGACTTGAAACACTTGAAGCACCACCAGACAGCCGGATGGTCTAGTGGAGAGCGTCTTGACTTCCTACTCAGTAGTCTCAAGTTCGCACCCGCTCAAGCTTGAAGGTTTTTCACTAGTCCTGGTTGGCACTGTTTCCCCTGAGCAACGAGATGGTTAATGGTCTCATTTGGTTGTTACAGCGCAATTGAATCTCGTAGCGGAGTCTAGTTAGAACTGGCGCTTATTAAAAGACCTAAGATTATTTTGTATATTATTAATATGTAGTAAAACTCGAAGGAAACATTATAACATCAAGCTTTCGTCTATTCTATCAAGACATCTTCAAGGTAGTATTACCTTGAAGGTTGGATTGAGAGAATAGACGAAAGCTCAGTGGTCTAATGTGCGTTTGATTCCTGCGAGTTTAACTATATAATCACACGTAATTGTGATTTAACCTCCTATAATTGATAGATGCTAGACTTACCATGACTGTCTGTGAGTGAGGGAGGGCTTGGTTAAGGTGGTCACTAAGGTATGGTGGTGGTGGTGATGGTGGTGGTGGTGTGGTGGGTTGGAACACCTAGTGGACAGTGACACCCTCCCACAACCCTCCTCTGCCTTATATTGAGCACTATTTTCGACGGACACCACCCCCGCCCTCTCCACCCACCACCCACCACCCCCGCCCTCTCCACCCACCACCCCACCCAACTATATATACAGTATTGCCTACTACTACTACTGCTTTGGTGTACACTGCCTCTAGCCACTCCCCATGACCCCAACCGTTGTCACCTTCCATCAGGGTGTCAAACCGGAGCCATTTTGTTTGAAGACTTGAATAAATATGAGGAGGAATACAAGACAATTAACATGAAATAGCATTCTTTGGGCCATTTTTTCACTTTCGAAGACATCATTTGAACTAACCATTATCTTATCTTCACATATACAGTACTATGATAAGGACTATGATACTATGATACTATGATAAGGAATACTGCGTTCAATGCTGGTGCCCTTATTACCAAAAAGACATAAACAAGCTAGAACGAGTTCAACGTAGAGTTACCAAAATGATACCTAGCCTAAAGAACAAACCATACGAAGAGCGTCTTAGAGAATTAAATCTATTTCCTTTAACCCAGCGCAGATTAAGAGGTGACTTAATTCAAGTGTTCAAAATCATCAAAGGCATCGACAATATGAACTGTAGTAAGTACTTCACTATCGACCAATCTAATTACACGCGGGGAAACGGTTGCAAAATTATTGGTAAATCTTTTAACTCACACGAATCTAAGAATTTCTTCTTCAATCGAGTTGTCAACTTGTGGAATGGGCTTCCCGAGACGTTATAGACTGCAGCACCGTTGATTCATTTAAACTCCGCCTAGACAAATATCTCGCATCAAACCCGCGACTGACTGCGTTTGTAAATGAATAACTTTATTTTATCCTCCCCCTCAGTTACTAACCCATATGTCCCCTACTAACTTCCTAGTCCTGCCACGGACATTAGTTCCAGGGCAGTAGTTCCCTTTCCAATGTTCCCTTACCCACTCTAAACCACTGTTTGGACACTTGATCCTCAGTGTTTTGGAGGACAAGCAGCCTAGAAGGGTCACTAGACCTGTTGTTGCTTGATTTCCTTTGTACTCCTTTGTACTAACAATAATGGCCTCGGCTTTCGTTTGACACCCTGCTTTCTTTCTCTCTCTCCACCCCATGACCCACTCTCTCTTTCTCTCTCTCCACCCCATGACCCACACTATAACCATCAACCCCCCCCCCCTGTGTCCCCCCCCCTTCCCCATTCTCTCTCTCTCTCTCTCTTCTCTTTCTTTCTTTCTTTCTCTATCTCTCTCTCTCTCTCTCTCTCTCTCTCTCTCTCTCTCTCTCTCTCTCTCTCTCTCTCTCTCTCGTCTTTCTTCCCTCTCTCGCTCTCTCTCTCCTACTTTTCTATCCTTCCCTTCAACTTTCCTTTTCTATCGGATATGCCATCTCTACTAAAATTAAGTCCTGACCACCTCGTTTGGATCGTAAGGTCTGGGTGGCCAGTGTGTCTATGTAAATCTCTCTCCTCCATGACCCCCACCATCACCACCCCCCCCTGCCATAAATTTACAGTATATGCTGCCAGAAAGAAAGCCACAGACGAGAGCGTGTGTGCAATTATACCTCCAGTTACCCCAATCGCCAATTTATGCGCAATTCAATTACTGCTTTTATGTAAACCCTCTCACGCACTCGCACACACACACTCTCTCTCTCACTCTCTCTCTCTCTCTCCTTATAAACATTCTATCCCCACCAGCTGTCAATAAGAGGCCCCGATCACCTTAGTTCTCCCCCTGGTTGGTTGTCTTAGGGGACCCACCTCTCTCTCTGGGTTGTATCCATTCGGCCCCATCCAGCCTACTGTTTGAAAAGTTTATCCCCATCCAGGTGTCGATTACCGCTCGCCAGCATGTTTTTTAAATTGTTGTTTATAGCAGGCTAAATTTGTGCATTTTTCGATTGAAAAATTTCTCCGGCAAAGCCGGAACTCTTCATACAATGCTGGCTCGCTATCCCAGAAAGAAATCGATACCTGGATGGGGATAAACGTCTTAAAACAGTAGGCTGAATGGGGCCGAATGGATACAAGCCAGAGAAAGAGAGAAAAGGAGAGAGAAAAACAGCAGGTCACCCCCTTACTTATCTTACATCGCCATCAATAGTAAGATATAAGGAACTTCCACTCACGTGTTCAGTCACATAATATATACATTCGTGGACCCCCCCCCCTATGTTGTTCCTACATTGATTATTTGATAGAGCTTGCTTGTCAGTAATTAGTATATGTAGTTTTGTAGTTGATGTATAGAAAATTACTTGTCAGTAATTAGTATATGTAGTTTTGTAGTTGATGTATAGAAAATTACTTGTCAGTAATTAGTATATGTAGTTTTGTAGTTGATGTATAGAAAATTATATTCGTAAATTAGTTTCCATAATTAGAAATAGGTGAAGTGCACGAATGTATATGAGTGACTGTATTTATATGAGTGACTGTATTTCACTTCTATACTGATTTTCGGGGAGGGGGGAGGGATATGTTATTTTATCAATACCTAAATGGCACGAAAGACCTTAATAATGGAAAACTGATGGGGCGAACGTCTAAAATGTCATAACTAATGGGGCCAAGCTTGGGGGAGGGGGTCCCACAAAAACAATAGCTCCCCTTTCATCTGCGCTATATTATACTATTAATAATTATTCTAGCACCAGGAAATTCTGCCCGACAACTATATCTCTCCCCCCCCCCCTCTCACTCTCTCTCTCTCACTCTCTCTCTCACTCTCACTCTCTCACTCTCTCTCTCTCTCTCTCTCTCTCTCTCTCTCTCTCTCACTCTCACTCTCTCTCTCTCTCACACACTCACACTCTCTCTCTCTCTCTCTCTCATTGCCTTCCACTTTATAGCAAATTCCATGTTAGAATAAGTCCAGACTACCTGGTAGGGACCCCAAAGTCTGAAGAGTTGCACAGAGTAGGGGTGGGATTGTGTTGCAAGACGGGCACCACGTGCCCTACGTAGAGGAGGTGGTATACACTGGGATAGCTCTGATGAACACAAGGCATTCCTTTCTACTTTGTCTAGGAGTGCGGTGTGAGAGGATCCTCCCCACACATGTGAACAATACTCAATACAAGGACGCACCGTGCCCCTGTACAAAGCAAGAACCTGTGCAGGGGTAAAGAACCCGTTGAGGCGATTGAGCACACCCAGCTTCTGGGAGGCTTCCAGGTGAGAGCAGAAGAAAAAGAGACACCAAGAATATTGAGAGAAGATGAAGGATTGATTTTTGTGTTGTTGAAGTATAAGGGATAGCCCTCTGGGGGTTCTGGACGGGTAGTAAAATAGACAAATTGGCTTTTGGAAGCATTAAAGGCAACAAGGTTTTTTCTGCCCCAATTGGAAATAGTAGTTAGATAAGAAGATAAGTGTTCTATGCCTTCATTACGATTGTTTTTGAGGGATTGCTGGCTGGGGCGTTCTTGAAAACTAATTGAGTAGTGTAAGGTAGAGTCGTCTGCGTATGAATGGATGGGACTGGTGGTTTTCTTCTTTAATCTAGTTGTCAACTTGTGGAATGGGCTTCCCCGAGACGTTATATAGACTGCAGCACCGTTGATTCATTTAAACTCCGCTTAGACAAATATCTCGCATCAAACCCGCGACTGACTGCGTTTGTAAATGAATAACTTTATTTTATCCCCCCCTCAGTTACTAACCCATCTGTCCCCTACTAACTTCCTAATCCTGCCACGGACATTAGTTCCAGGGCAGTAGTTCCCTTTCCAATGTTCCCTTACCCACTCTAAACCACTGGTTGGACACTTGATCCTCAGTGTTTTGGAGGACAAGCAGCCTAGAAGGGTCACTAGACCTGTTGTTGCTTGATTTCCTTTGTACTCCTTTGTACTCATGTAGCGCTATGTAACTCTTCCTCCCCACACACTGCATTGCCACTTCCTCTCCCCCCTCCCCTCCCCAATTGCCTCCCTCCCTCCTTCTTCCTCTCTTCCTTGGCATCGCCTTTTGCTACCCACATTACCTTCCCCGACACAATGATCTCCTTAAGGGGGTACTGCTTGGTTTTTGGTCTATATACAGTATGTATATATTTTATGTTTTTTAGTTTCCTCGCTAGACCTCCATCAAACTTTTGAAAAACAAACACCCCCTAGACCCCCCTTCAAGATAAATTTGTACATTTTTCGATAGAAACATTTCCCGGCCGAAGGCCGGTTCCTCTTACAATTAGAGGCTCGCTTTCGTTCGCCAGGAAAAAAACGACACCTAAATGGCACGATAGGTCTTGAAATTGACAACGAAATTGGGCGAAAGGTATTGAAATCGCCAAACTAATGGAAGGAACTTCTTAAAATCTCAAAACTAATATGCTAAACACGAGGGAGAAGGAGGTCCATAAAAAGCGAGTAGTACACCTTTAAACCATAATATTACCCCCTTCTTTATTCTCAAACTCCCCCTCCCTTCCCACCTCCCTACCCTCAAACATCCTCCACAGTCCCTCTCTCTACTCCCACAATCCTCCGCACTCCCTATCTCTACTCCCACAATCCTCCACACTCCCTATCTCTACTCCCACATCATCCACACTCCTTCTCTCTACTCCCACAGCCTCCACACTCCCTCTCTCTACTCCCACATCCTCCACACCCCCTCTCTCTCTACTCCCACATCCTCCACACCCCCTCTCTCTCTACTCCCACATCCTCCACACCCCCTCTCTCTCTACTCCCACATCCTCCACACTCCCTTTCTCTACTCCCACATCATCCACACTCCTTCTCTCTACTCCCACATCATCCACACTCCCTCTCTCTACTCCCACATCATCCACACTCCCTCTCTCTACTCCCACATCATCCACACTCCCTCTCTTTACTCCCACATCATCCACACTCCCTCTCTCTACTCCCACGTCTTCCACACCCCCTCTCTCTCTACTCCCACATCCTCCACACTCCCTTTCTCTACTCCCACAGCCACCACACTCCCTCTCTCTACTCCCACAGCCTCCACACGGTAGAAATATTAGCTCGATTACTCTAGTCGTTTTTGAGTTACAGAGGTTAGAGGTCATGATTTCCCGCCTACTTACAGCGAATGGACTATAGTATCTATCCCCTGTGTGGATGACAAGTACTGCCCTTTTGTATACAGATTATTGATGAAACTTGTAGTTCCCCATAATTTGAAGTACATAACATTACAGCTCCCTACTCTCTCCTTGTATCCTTACTTTAGCATACAACTAACCCCATCTCCTCCCTGCATCCCTATTCTAGCATCTTACACTACCCCATGCCTATATCCCTACTCTACCATCTTACACTACCCCATCCCTATATCCCTATTCTAGCATCTTACACTACCCCATCCCTATATCCCTATTCTAGCATCTTACACTATCCCATCCCTATATCCCTATTCTAGCATCTTACACTATCCCATCCCTATATCCCTATTCTTGCATCTTACACTACCCCATCCCTATATCCCTACTCTAGCATCTTACACTACCCCATCCCTATATCCCTACTCTAGCATCTTACACTACCCCATCCCTATATCCCTATTCTTGCATCTTACACTACCCCATCCCTATATCCCTATTCTTGCATCTTACACTACCCCATCCCTATATCCCTATTCTTGCATCTTACACTACCCCATCCCTATTCTTGCATCTTACACTATCCCATCCCTATATCCCTACTCTAGCATCTTACACTACCCCATCCCTATTCTTGCATCTTACACTACCCCATCCCTATTCTTGCATCTTACACTATCCCATCCCTATATCCCTACTCTAGCATCTTACACTACCCCATCCCTATATCCCTACTCTAGCATCTTACTATCCCAACCTTAAGCAGGTATCACACGAGCGCTTTTTCCCTCAACACTGGTCTGACAGCTTATGAGGTCAACATTTATAATATTTCGGTCACTTAGATTCATCTATTAACAGGTTTGTTTCCGATACCAGTGCAAAATATTCCAGAAATGTTGCCAGAAAAATTTTGATCATTGAATGTTGACTATAAAAGCTCTCGTGTGACACCGGCCTTACATCTCTACACATATTACTACTCTCCCACTCTCCCCCTTTATCCAGCTCTTTTTGATTATAGCCCTCTCCAACCACGCCACCTTTATTACTTGACTCCCTACTTATAGCCCTCTCCAACCACACCACCTTTATTACTTGACTCCCTACTTATAGCCCTCTCCAACCACACCACCTTTATTACTTGACTCCCTACTTATAGCCCTCTCCAACCACACACCTTTATTACTTGACTCCCTCCCTACTTATAGCCCTCTCCAACCGCGCCACCTTTATTACTTGACTCCCTACTTATAGCCCTCTCCAACCACACCACCTTTATTACTTGACTCCCTACTTATAGCCCTCTCCAACCACACACCTTTATTACTTGACTCCCTACTTATAGCCCTCTCCAACCACGCCACCTTTATTACTTGACTCCCTACTTATAGCCCTCTCCAACCACGCCACCTTTATTACTTGACTCCCTACTTATAGCCCTCTCCAACCACGCCACCTTTATTACTTGACTCCCTACTATAATATCCGTTCATTTTGGCAGCTCATATCAACCTTCTCGCAGTTCTTGCCGATTAAAGTTTTCTTCTAGTTTGCTCCCTTGACATCGATCAAGCTATACAAAATATGACCCCCTTCGAGATAAATTTTTAAATTTTTCGATAGATAAATGTTCGGCTAAAGGCTGCTTCCACCTAAATTATCGCTCGCCAGGAGACAAAAATCTACACCTGCATGGCACGAAAGGTCTATATATTGACAAATATAAGGGGCGAAAGGTCTTGAAATCGCCAAACTAATGGGGTGAAATGTCTTAACATCTTAAAACTAATGGGGCTAAGCATGAGGGAGAAAGGGGTCCAGAAAGATAGAAAAATCCTCCCCATAATAATTATATGTTCATCATTACAGCATTATAGCATAAGAGTTTTTTATTATAGTGTTTCAAGGGCCACCCCACACCCCACACTCCACACCCCACACTCCACATCCCACACTCCACATCCCACACTCCACATCCCACACTCCACATCCCTCATCCCTCCCCTGCCAACCAGTTCATTCATTAGCATACTTAACCCATTGAGTACCAGCGACGTGTGATATATTGTATTCTAGCTATATTTGGACGATATTATGCAGCTTAGGAAGGATCTGTGGTATAGTTAAAACAGTTTGTTGAGATCATTTGAAGCCTTATTATTGCTAGAGGTCCATCCTAGGCTGAATAAAATCGTCTAGTAGTTGCCAGACTATGCTAAGAGACGTCCCTGGTACTGTATGGGGTGAGGAGCTGATGCCAATTTAATCATTTGAGGATCATGATGTGCTTTAACAGTTTCTTCTGGCCATTATTAGACGATTTTATACAGCTTAGGAAAGACCTATAGATATCAAAGGGGTAGCGTTGATCTCCGTTAACCTTTTGACTCCCGTAGATCCCTCCTTTACGCAATCAAATCGTCTAGTTTTAACCAGATAAAACTGTCAACATGCATCATAATCCTCAAGGAGTTAACCCTTTGAGGATCATGACGCGTTTTGACAATTTATCCTGGCTATCATTAGATGATTTTATACAACTTAAGGTTAACTTGCGGGAGCTAAAGAGTTATTTGAGATAGTATTTAGGCTACCCCTTTAATTCCTAGATATCCTTCCTAAATTGCATAAAATTATCTATTGATAACCAAAATAAAAAAGTATAAATGCATATTAAATCCTGAAGGGGTTAATATAGTTACTGACAAATGTTCGTGAACTCATGCAAATATACTGTATTAATCTAGATTTATGTGCAGATCAAATCCGCTATATATTAATGATACATAATATATATCATTATTTATACATAGTCGATTTGATCAGAATCTTAAGGGTTAAGTGCCCCATTAATTACTCCTTTCATTCGTCTATACATTAGGCTACCATAGCGCAGTTGGAATATATGTACATGCTCAGATTAATATGCAGGATTTGAAACTGCATAATAAATCGTAGGCTTGTGCATATTTCTTTAACTGTCTTCATAGCGTAATGCAGAAGTGCGCGGAATTCCGATGTGAGTATCCTAGGTTCGAGTCCTTGGAGTGCCACATGTATTTGTAGATTTCTTTAATTGAGTTTAGAGGTGAAGTTGGTTGGTGGAAAAAACAAAATAATATCTGCATAAAGAAAATCGCAAGGGATCACGAACATTTGTCAACAGCTGCACATGGATTATAGCCCCTTGCCTCCCTCAAACCCCTATTAGAAGAAGAACAAGAAGAATAACAAAAACAAGAAGGAGGAGGTAATAAAAGTGTGTGAGGTCTGTCTCAAGGTTTAGACAGAGACAAAGTACAGAAGGGGATGCAGTAAACAGTAGTAGTGACAGGGGTACCGTATGGTTCAAGTAATTTGTATTATTACAGACTATACCCTGTGTCATTTGTATTATTACAGACTATACCCTGTGTCATTTGTATTATTACAGACTATACCCTGTGTCATTTGTATTATTACAGACTATACCCTGTGTCATTTGTATTATTACAGACTATACTCTGTGTCATTTGTATTATTACAGACTATACCCTGTGTCATTTGTATTATACAGACTATACCCTGTGTCATTTGTATTATTACAGACTATACCCTGTGTCATTTGTATTATTACAGACTATACCCTGTGTCATTTGTATTATTACAGACTATACCCTGTTTCATTTCAACTGACTGTAAATTACACAGTTCCCATCAAGATTTCTCGGTTATTTTGAAGAATGTGTAGTGAAATATGGTGCTAATTGTATAAACTTAGTCTTGATATGATGTAGAGACATAGTAGTTTCATATTTTTTTCCATTAAGTATCGAGAAATTAGCTGCTAAGGGAATCAATTTACCGCCAGATGAAATGGAACAGAGTATAGGCGTTAGCACGTGAACATCCAACCCACAAACTCGACTAGCTTCAACTTGGATTCG
>CM064501.1:37755618-37758118 GCA_032716605.1 Paralithodes platypus | reverse complement strand
TGGGCTCTTGTTAGGTCTGTGTGTGGCGTGTTGGCGGTGCGCCTCGCCCCTGAGCTCATTTCCGTATCTTTGCCCTTTGGCTCCTACCCAGCCTGGTACACATGGGCCACTACATATTATCCATGCCTAGCAGTTGGCACATTATTTGGTAAGATTCTAGCAATGGCTCCAAATCGATTTTAGCATTTATTATTTTTTAGTTAGCTAGTTGCTTTCATGTTTTGTTTTTGTTTGTTTTTAATTAAGAATTAGTACCGGTACATTTTTTTTTTTTTTTTTTTTTTTTTAACCTAGCTTAACCTTTGTATGTATGTATGTATATACTCAGGCACCTACTCCATAGCTGGCGGTGGCTGACTTGAGACAGAGCCCGAACAGGGACAACACAACACAACACAACACAACACAAACAAAATACAAATTCACACACATCTAGGTCACCCAGGAGAAGACTCAGAGACCAGGGATCACTAAGGGCACTCCAGCGATCCCCCCCCCCCCCCCTCTATTTTCTTTTAGTCACTGTAATACCATAAATGACTGTTTTTCGAAGACACATTTTAGATGTGCATTAAGGGTGGTGACTTACTTTTGTATCGCCTTTTCTCTCTTTCTCTGGCTTGTATCCATTCGGTTCCATTCAGCCTATCAGAGTCATCCAGTGTGTTGATTTCTCTTCCTGCTTGCGAAGAGCTATAGCGAGCCAGCATTGTATGGAGAAATCCGGCTTCGCCGAAGCCATTTCTCTATCGAAAAATTTACAAATTTAGCCTGTCAAATGTCCAGGAGCTTGGTCCCTCGTGAACCATTAAGGGTTATTTCCAGCACATACTGTATAACCAATTTGACCTTGGTTTTGTTCTCTCATCTTTAATCGTTCGCCTGATACCTATGATCGCTCACCCTGATTTATTCGACCGGTGTCCCCGATTGCTTGAGCTGTTCGCGCCGATTGCCTTTTTTTCCCCCATGATTCTCGTTTTTGTTTTCTCATTTTCTCTATTCTTGATTGGTTTTCTGGAGGCTTTTTTTAAGATGCTTAAAGTGTCCTCAAGATTCTTGTTTACATTCAAGATTTTTGGGTTTTATCAAGACTCGTTTTTTAAAGTTTACTCGAGTACTTCACAAATTCCAATATTTTCTTACCTATTTCTTTAACTTTGTGAGACAACGTGAAATACAGAGAAAGTTGAATTAAAACAATGCATACACGAAGAAACAGGCAATTAGAATGCAGATGGATTATTATAGATTATAGATTTCTTTGAAAAGTTCAAATGCAGAAGTTGCCATAGAAGAATTGCCGAAAAATAATCACCGGAAAATTGCAATGGTGTGAAACCGTCAATATTACCAAGGTAAACTGTCAGCTCCCACACATTGCTGACATATTCTCTCTCTCTCTCTCTCTCTCTCTCTGTGGGGAGAGAGCCTTCTGCTTTGCTATCCTTGCCTTCCACTTTGTAGCAAATTCTTTTTAGCATTGAGTCCGGACTGCCTAGTGGGGACCGCAAGGTCTGTGCATCTATGTAAATCTCTCTCTAGTGTTTACAACATCTCACCTTTCTTCCCTTCCTCCTCTCCCCCTCCTCCTTCCCCTCCTCTCCCCGTCATCCCCCTCCTCCCCCTCCTCGCCCTCCTCCTTCCCCCCCTCCTTCCCTCCTCGCCCTCCTCCTTCCCCTCTCCTTCCCCTCCTCCCCCTCCTCCTTCCCCTACTCCTTCCCCTACTCCCCATCCCCCTCCTCCCCATCCCCCTCCTCCCATAAACCCTCCTCCTTCCCTCTCTCCCCATCCCCCTCCTCCCTCCCCTCCTCCTTCCTCCTCCTTTCTCTCCTCTCCCTTCCCTCCTCCTCCTTTCTCTCCTCTCCCCTCATCCCCCTCTCCTTCCCCTCATATCCCCTCCTCCTTCCCCTCCTCTCTCCCCCACCTCCTTCCCCTCCTCTCCCCCACCTCTTTCCCCTCCTCTCCCCCACCTCCTTCCCCTCCTCTACCCCACACCTCTCTCTCTCTCTCTCTCTCTCTCTCTCTCTCTCTCTCTCTCTCTCTCTCTCTCTCTCTCTCTCTCTCTCTCTCTCTCTCTCCCAGTATAGCTTATTTCTACCTCGTTAAGCTGGGGATACACCTATCTTGGGATACGCGAGCGCGTTTTCCGTCAATTTTCGAGGAGCAAATCATATTTTTCGTACTATTTCTTATTATAATTTTTTTTTGTATTGGAATCGACAACTACACTGACTTCATATGATATTAAGAGAATGTAACTTTATTTTGGAAGCTGCTAGACCACAATTGCCAGAACAAAAAAATGCTGGACGGTATATTTAGTCCTTAGCAATAGATTTTGTAATAATTAGTGGAAGTATATGAATCTACTGTGTATCTGTTTTATATGTAGGCCAGATTTTTATAATGAATACAAAAAATACATCTAATGATCCGAACCACATGTCAGTTTTGGTTCCATGTGACTATAAACACCATGATGATTTATTTATGTATT
>CM064501.1:37754110-37755518 GCA_032716605.1 Paralithodes platypus | reverse complement strand
GAAATGTCTTAACATCTTAAACCTAATGGGGGGCTAAGCATGAGGAGGAAAAGGAAAGGGGGCGGAGAGAAAGGGGTCCAGAAAGATAGAAAAAATCCCTCTCCCATAATAATTATAGTTTCATCATTACTAGCATTATAGCATAAGATGTTTTGTATTATAGTGTTTAAGTAGGGCCACCCCACCCACCACACCCACACTCCACACCCCACAGTCCACATCCCACACTCAACATCATCCCACCACTCCACATTCCCCATCATCACCCTCCCCTGCCAACCAGTTCATTATCCTTAGACTACTTAATCCCATTGAGTACCAGCGAGTCTCCCCGTGTGATATATTGATATTAAGTTATATTGGGAACGAGATTTATGCAGCTTCGTATTAGGAAGGATCTGTGGTATAGTTAAAACACAGTTTGTTGAGATCATTTGAAGCTCTATTATTGCTAGAGGTAATCCTAGGCTGAATAAAATCGTCTAGTAGTTGCCAGACTATGCTAAGAGACGTCCCTGGTACTGTATGGGGTAGTTGAAAAGAGCTGATTGCCCAATTTAATCATTTGAGGGGATCATGATTGTGCTCTTTTTTAACAGTTTCTTCTGGCCATTAGTAGACGATTTTATACCAGCTTAGGAAAGACCTATAGATATCAAAGGGGTAGCTGTTGATCGCCGTTAACCTTTTTTGACCTCCCCGTACACACACGGCGATCCCTCCTGACGCAATCAAATCGTTCTAGTTCCTTAACCAGATATAATAAAACTGGTCAACATGCATCATAATCCTCAAGGAGTTTAACCCCTTGGAGGGATCATGACGCAGTTTTTGTTTGACAAACTTATATGCCTGGCTATCATTAGAATGATTTTAGACAAACTTTAGGTTAACTTGCGGGAGGGGCTAATCTCTTAAAGAGTTATTTGAGAGAGTATTTAGGCTACCCCTTTAATTCAAGATATCCTTCCAAAATTGCATAAATTTAATCTATTGATAACCAAAATAAAAAAGTATAAATGCAGTATAAAATCCTGAAGGGGTTTGGTATATAGTTACTGACAAATGTTCGTGAACTCATGCTACAAGATTATACTGTAGTAGAATCTAGATTTATGTGCAGACAATCAAATCCCGGATATTATATTAATGATACATAATATATATCATTATTGATACATAGTCGATTTGATCAGAATCTTAAGGGTTTAAGTGCCCCATTAATTTAATCATTTCATTCGGTCTATACATTAGGCTACCAGTAGCGCAGTTGGAATATACGGCTACATGATCAGATTAATATGCAGGAGTTGAAAACTGCATAATAAAGCGTAGGCTTGCGCCAGTAGTTCTTAATCTGTACTTCATAGCGTAATGCAGAAAGAACTGCGCGCGGAAATTCCGATGT